>JFFI01002527.1:29403-40602 GCA_001563125.1 Colletotrichum salicis
GAAGCATGAACATTTGCAAGGCAAGAAGTACACTTCTATATAGACAGTTGAAGGGGGGGAAGGGCCATAGGCTTGGCCCCGTTCATGATGAAGAACAGGACGGTAGTATGCAGCATTTCGCGTACATAATACAAGTGCTTTGCCGATGCAGCTTAGTCGTGAAATGTTGATGGATATCTTTCTTGTTTTATTTCCGTCGTTGAATAGCGTTTAAATCATGACCAGGCAGTTCAGTACCTTGCCCTCGTCTCCCATTCAGTCCTCCGGCAACACATCCTTCTCATTCAACCCCATCTCCTTGCTCACATTCCTCACCACCTCCTTGAACGCCAAACACGCAGGGCTATCAGGGAAACTATCAAAGAAGCTCTCGCCATAGTCGCACGCCATCCCGATCCGCGGATCCAGCGGCACGCTCCCCAAAAACGGCACCCCCATCTCCTCAGCCAGCGCCCTTCCGCCGCCCGTCGTCGCGCGGAAGATCTCGCTCTGGTTCGTACACTTGGGACACACGAAGCCCGCCATGTTCTCCGCGAGACCGAGGACGCGGATGCCCGCCTTCCGGCAGAAGTCAATCTCTTTGCGGACGTCGAGAAGCGAGACTTCCTGCGGCGTGGTGACGACGACGGCGCCGTCGATGCCGCTGTCGCGGAGGAACGTGTTTACGCTGAGGTGCTCGTCCGAGGTTCCGGGTGGCGTGTCGACGAGGAGGAAATCGAGGGGTCCCCACTCCACGTCCTTGAGGAACTGCTTGATGAGGCCGTTCTTCTTGGCGCCGCGCCAGATGATGGCCGCGTCGCGGTCGGGGAGCATGAACTGGATGGACATGACGCCCAGGTTATCGAGGACCCAGACGGGGGACCAGCCCGCGCCGGAGACGTGGATCGTCTCGGCCTCGACGCCGAGCATTTTCGGGATCGAGGGCCCGCAGATGTCCGTGTCCATGACGCCGACGGCGCTGTCCGGGTTCGTGGCGAAAGCGTGGGCGAGGAGGGTGGTAAAGGTGGACTTGCCGACGCCGCCTTTGCCTGAGAGGACGAGGATCTTGTGGGCGATGCCGGAGAGGCGGGAGGCGATGATGGGTATGTCTGGGTCCGGGCCTTTGACGGCGGTGGCGGCGCAGATTTCCTTGTTGGGGCAGCCTGCGCAGGAGTCTGCTGTGCCGGCGGCGGCGGATTCTGGGCCGGGGCAGTGTTCTGGTTCTGGGGCGACGAGGGAGGGTTTTTGTTTGAGGGGGTTGGCGAGGACGTCTTGGACCGCTGAGTCGGGGTCCGCCTCTAGGGAGGGGGCCATCTTTGGAGGTGCGCGTTGGTTTTGTGAGATATACGGAGGTTTTCTGAGTTCGCGAGCAGCAACGGACTGCGAGTAGAATGACACTGAGACGATCGAGGGGTTTTGAGAGTTGAGGAGGCGTGTGAATAAGATGGACGGAGTTGTCTTGAGGTTGAGTTCTGGTCCGGGACCGGCGATGAGGTGAGGCCAAGTGAGGTGAAGTTGATTGATAAGCCGGTTCTCAAAGAGCGGTCCCTGTGGCGACGGTCAGGATCGGTGCTGGTCACAAGGTTTAGGGACTATGATGGATACTAAAAGGTGAGTTTATCGGGCTTTAGGTGATTTACTTTTAAAGAAGCCGGATCTTATTGCTGGTTCATAGGCTGATTTGTATCTCAGATGAAGGAGAGAGCGGTTGACAAAATGAGTTGCTGTGAGTGGTGGCAATGCCGCCTCCAAAGTTCGCCGCGGTTACAATCCCCACTCAATAGAGTCACTCTCCAACACTGAAAGTTTGCTAATGTAACGAACCAGAGGCTAAACTTTGCAAGACTGACAGATGCACTGAATGGAAGCAAAAAGGCTCAAAAAAACAATTGTAAGATGCTCGCCTCGCCATCAACGATACAACAACATCTTGGTGTATTGCACGCCGGGACAAAAGAGAAGGTCCATCCAGGATTCGAACCTGGGCCTACGGAAGGTTCTGAGAATCAGAATCCGACGTCCTAACCAACTAGACTAATAGACCGATAACATCTATTGGCTGATGGTGGAAAAGCTCGGAACGACGTCCTATGATTGAAGAAACGGTGGGTTTAGAGACCCGTAGCATTACGTACGGCGTGGGCGAAAAGCACTCTCAGGTTCTCAGCTGGCTCGTTTTCTGCAGGAAATGCAGCTGTGGACGCCGGGACGGGGCTGCAGGGTTCTCTGTTCAGTGAGGGGCAGATCTTATCGGGTCCCAATCACCCCGCTATGCCCCTCGCAAAATTTCTACAGCCAGCCCGACTTTATCAGATCCGACGGCAAGAGACCACCCCTCGGAGGTAAGTCTTTAGTCCATTCCGCTCTCCTAGAATACAATCGGCCCACGCCCTCTTCTTTTTTCTCCCGTTCAAGCCTCACTCACTTTGAGTCATCACAAACTTTCATTGACGGCATTGTTGTCACTTTCTTTCAGTCTTTCAGAACAATAAGATACCCTAGTTTTCGCAACCCCTCCACCAAAAAACGCAACAATGTCCCCTTCCGCCGACCTCCCCGAGACGCGCGAGACGCTCGAGGCCATCGCCGCCGCCGACCAGTCCCAGACCATCGCCGAGCTGCGCAAGACGCTCAACTCCGAGACGACCCCCCTTCCCATCCGCTTCCGCGCCCTCTTCTCCCTCAAGCACGTCGCCTGCAACAGCAAGGGCGCCGACAGCGAGGCCGCCATCGAGGCCATCGCCGCCGGCTTCGCCTCCCCCTCGGCCTTGCTCAAGCACGAGCTCGCCTACTGCCTCGGCCAGACGGCCAACCTCGTCGCCGTTCCCTACCTGCGCAACGTCCTGACCGATCTTCAGGAGGACCCCATGTGCCGCCACGAGGCCGCCGAGGCCCTGGGTGCGCTGGGCGACGCTGGCCAGTTGGACATCCTGAGGGAGTACAGGGATCGCGAGGGCGAGGATATTTGCATTGTTGAGACGTGCGAGATTGCCATCGACCGTCTCGAGTGGGAGAACTCTGAGCAGAGAAAACTCGAGAAATTGCGCAAGAGGTAAGAGACTTCTCACTTGGCACTGGAACCCGGTGCATTTTCATGGGCGAAAGAAGGGGGGTATCGTAATTCACTATGCTAACGCCCATGCCCTCGTGCTTTACAGCGACTTCACGTCCGTAGACCCCGCGCCTCCCATGGAAGAGTCGCAGCGTACCGTACCAGAGCTCGAAAAGACCCTCATGGACTCGAAGCTGCCCCTTTTCGTGCGCTACCGCGCCATGTTCGCTCTGCGCGACCTCGCGTCGCCGCCCGACCTGCCGACCGCCGTCCCCGCAGTGCTGGCCCTCGCCAAGGGCCTCGCCGACTCCTCCGCCCTGTTTCGCCACGAGATCGCCTTTGTCTTTGGCCAGCTGTCGCACCCGGCCTCCATCCCCGCGCTGACCGAGGCGCTCAGCAACACCGAGGAGGCGAGTATGGTGCGGCACGAGGCCGCCGAGGCGCTGGGAAGCCTGGGTGACGAGGAGGGCGTCGAGGCAACGCTCCTCAAGTTCCTGCACGACAAGGAGAAGGTTGTGCGCGAGAGCGTCATCGTGGCGCTGGACATGGCCGAGTTCGAGTCAAGCGGCCAGACGGAGTACGCGTTGATTCCCGAGGCGGCCAAGGCGGCTGCTTGAACATGGGTCTTTTTGGTTTTTGGAAATGTTGGGTCGGGCAGGTAAATATCGGGTGGTATTAGGTACTTAAAAGCGACGGGCAAAAAAGTTTTAGTGCATTTCAGTTGTTATGAGACCACCTGGAAATAAGTCTGTTAGTATAAAGAGGGAAAAGCTAGCTCGGTCGGAATGAAAAGAGGCATTGGCGTACTTGAAACCGCATTCGCAGGTGAAGAAAATGGTGCTGCCTTCGTCGGCACTGCGAAGCTGCACGGCAGTGAAGCGGACCTCCTCCGCACCGCACTTGGGGCATGTCTCCCTGATCGTGGCCTCGGTGTTGACGTTGGCCCTGTCGACGGCCTGGACGTTGGACTGGAGTTTCTGTCTGAGGTGCGAAGGGAAATCGGAAGCCTTGGTCTGGGTCTTAATCGTCTTGGCGCCAGTGTCTGAATCGATTTTGTCAGTTTAAAGCCTTGCGCAGCATACTGAGTGTACGCCAGCGGTGATCGGCCTACCCTTGTTATCGGCACCGCAGCAGTTGCAGGTGAGAGTATTCTTCTCCGTGCCCATTGACGCGGGCAGAAGGTTACCGCAATCGGTGCAGAAGACGAGGGTTCCAATGGCGGACATGGCTGCGGTGGGATCGGTATGTGTTTTGTATCGAGGGTCTACGGGGGAGTTCGGTGGGTGTGGTGATTGACGGAGTATCGCGGCAGACAGAGACCGACAAAATATTTCTGCGAGGAATTTCGGACAATCGCTGCCTCCTTATCGTTATCTTTGATCTTATCGATTGTCTTCTGCTTTCCGTCATGTCCACCTCACCCTAGAGAGAGGTATTATGTAATCCAGCTACAGGCGGCTGCTGCAGACTGCCAGGTGCGCGAGACAAAGAACCTTGGAAGTGCCAGGGGAAACAGGAAAGAACGGAACAACTGGCCACTGGTTGGCCGCTCCTGCCGCCTAAAGCTTCTGCACGGACCACGCGACTGGACAAGGGTCCTTCCACGCGAGGCTGTCGCAACCTTCCGACCTTCTCATCACATCCACGACGACAACGACGACGCCCGATCGCAAGAGATCGTCCTTTCCCAAGTGCGACATTTCGGCCAGAGACTATGCGACAGGCGTCTTTCTCTTCCGCCTGACCTTTTAGTCTCATTTGTTCGCCACCTCCTCGACCCGACAAGCGATTCTTCCTCCGCTGCGCGTTCCCACGTCCGAACACCCTTGCCGATCAGCTTCGCCGGTGGCTTCGAATCTCCGTCCTCCTCACGAAATAACATGTCTTGAGGTCCGGATTAGGTCCGAGGAGACAGAAAAAATGGTCAACAGCCAGGGGACCGTCCAGAACGGCCCGCCCAATGGTGGCTATATGCAGCCGCAAGCTGCAGAACAACGTCCGATGGCCAGACCGTTTACGTTGTCTGAGGCTCTGCCTTACTCTCCTCAAACCTCCGTCATTCCCTTTACCTCAGGTTGGTGGCTATCTTTGTCTGTATCTGAGGTCGCCCGGCTAATTGACATGATCCAGATCTCATTCCTGATCCGACACTTGGCTCTGGCTCTCTTGCTTCGAGCATCTCGCAAATGTTCAGCAGTCAGGAATTCGATAGCCTAAACAAGGAAGCAACGGGACAAAATTACAACCATGGGATGAAGCACCTGAAATATGCGGTTGATCACGTACTTCACGATCTGAAGCCCAATCAACGGACCTACTTGTGAGTTGAGTACTGCTATACCTGTATCCACTATTGTCTAACGCCTGTGTTTTGCAGCAAGTTCAAGACTGTCCCCAAAGCGAACCCGAATATGGCGAATAGTCCAGCAGGATCTTTCCAGAGTCTGAGTGCTGGTCTCTCTCCAGTGGCGAAGATGGTGTTCGATAGGGCTCCCACTTTCGTCAAGCCTCCGGGAGCATCGAGTACTGCCTCAACCTCCGCCAACGGTCAGCTTGCTCAACCGCCGCAGCAACAACCTCCATCGACACCCAAATCTGCCCCGCACCCGCCGAAGCGTCCATCAGCAAATGCAGAAACCCATCACGGAAACAACTTCCGCTTCGAAGTCGCGATTCCGTCCAATAAATTCGATCCTAGTGCATACGTAGAGGTCCCCGATCACCCCGCTCCACAGCCAGCTACCGTCAATCCATCCGACGTCACGAGAGTTGTTACACCGACCCAGATTGCTCTGAAGCAGGAGACGCCTACTCAACCTCAGCTCTCGGATATACCGGCCCCCGCACAGCCTGTTCCCATTCAACCGACTCCCACGCAGCCTTTGACGCCCTCCAATACACTAGGACCAGCGGCTGCGGTCGAAGCTCAGAAGACGAAGTTTGCAATAGAATTGCCTCGCGCTCCTGGATTCAACAAGGATGAATACCTTGAGATGGCGGCCCCAGACTCTCCTGACGAGCCAACGGGTTTGTCGATGCGAAGACAAGATGGTGCTTATCAAAGCCGACAGGATGATATCAGCACCAACCTCAACCAGAAGCAACGGGCGGAAGCAGCACTGCAGGACCTTGAGCGACTAATCAAGAGCGTACTCGATGCCACTAGAAATGTGCTCGGGAACGAACCCGGTTACGAACAGGTTGCTACGCTGAACCCCGAGAATGAAGCTGTCTTGACGGGGGCCACACAGCAGAAGCTGCAGACCGCCATCCAGAAGTCTATCGAGTTGGGCAGTTACGGCGATGCGCCCATCGAGGAACTTCAGTACGTTCAGAAGCTGAGCGAACCGGGCCTGGCGCATACTCTCAATCTCGATTATCGAATTGAGGAGTCTTGGGGCGAGTCCGAAGTCTCCGGCTGGCTGAACCAGCTTCCAGAGATTGAGATGGGGCTGAAGACTGCGCGCACCTGTCTACGCATAATGTGCGGTGGCAGAGAAGAGAAGCAGATCTATTCGGAGGAGATTATTCAAAAGTCGACAGATGTCTTCAAGGGGGTTGTTGAGGGTATCGTCATCCCCGTGGTCGAGATGAGGGGCGGTGGCCCAACATCTGCTCTCTTCAAGCTGTTACAACCTCACAAAAAGGCGATTGGCCCGATTCTCACGAACTGCCAGAAGCTGTTCGCGTTGCTCGCCAAACTCGTCACAAGCATAGAACTTTCGGACACTGCTCTTGGCATGCTAGAATTCGCCGCATCAAGCCTGCTTTTCGTCGACAATGCCTACTTAGAGAAGGACTCTGTTGTTGGTGTACAGCGATTTGATGGCATTCGTCTGGTAGCAATGGAGATGCTTTGCCAGATTTTCCTCGCCAAGCCCGACCAGCGCCGTGGCATCTTTGACGATATCCTCACATCATTAGAAAAGCTTCCGGTTGGAAAGCAAAGTGCTCGCCAATTCCGCCTGTCCAATGGCGGAAGCATCCAGCCCGTATCGGCGCTGATCATGCGTCTTGTCCAGGCTAGCTCTGGTAAGGTTGACGAGAAGGGCACGCGTAGTCGCCTCGCCATAATGCAAGAGGAAGATCCGGATGAGGATGAGCTGATGACCCAACCCGGCAAACAGACAGTGGCTGCCACTATCAAATCAGAAGATGCCGGTGCCTCACAACATGCGCTCGCCTTGGAGGAGCTCAAGGTTGTGGCCTTGCCTTTGACTGAAGGCTCAACGCATAACGCAAACTATGTTGTCAACTTCATGGTCAACCGCGCCCTCAAGTCAACAAAGTCCGGCGACACTCCATACCGCAATCTCCTCGACCTTTTCGTTGAAGACTTTACGGAGTGTCTCGACTCTCCTGACTGGCCCTCCGCGGAGCTCATTCTTCGCCAAATGACCTTCTACATGATGAAGCTCTGGGAGGGAGATAGGACCGCCGCGCCTGCCAAAAACATGGCTCTCGAACTTCTCGGCGTCATGAGCGCTGCAGTCTCCAAACTCCGTTCACATGTTCGCAAGGTCGCTTATTCCATGGATGGAAGCGACTCCAATGAGTTGTCACGGTACTTGTCTGAGCTGGCAACATCTGCACTGGAGCAAAAAAGCCGAATCGAACACGATGTCTCGTGGTCAGGACCATTCCGAACAACTCTTGAACATCTCCAGCAACGGTGTGGCGATGACCCTCATTTACAAGGCGCAATTTCCTTCCTGATTGCAGACTGGGCCCAGAGGATCTTTTCCGGCTATGATACCTTGCAGGAGACCAACGACTCGCTGGACCACGAGTTTGGACGACTCGCCTTCCGCCTCAGGATGATGATCGAGGATCGTCGATGGCTTTCTAATGAATACACCTTCAAGGACGTCAACAACAGCCACGCAAAGCTGGCATACTCCATCATTCTCCTCCGGTCACCATTCTGCGAACACTTTAGAGCGATGCTCAACGTTCTGCTTAATGCAATGGCTAGTGACCAGGCCACCGTCCGCAGCAAGAGTCTCAAGAGTATCAACCAGCTCTTGGAGACAGATCCAGCCATCCTGGACGGTGACTCTGTGGTGGTCCATTTGATCATCAACTGCTCAAGTGACTCGTCCCCTCAAGTACGTGACTCGGCGATTGGCTTGATGGGCAAGTGCATTGGCCTACGTCCGAGACTTGAAGACAAGATGGCGGAAAGAATCATTGAGAGATTCATCGACTCCGGCATCGGTGTGAGGAAGAGAGCAATGAAGCTGGCTAAAGATATTTACCTTCGCAACCAAAGCCGGGAGATTCGCAGCTCTATTGCCAACGGCTTGCTTCATCGCGTGCAAGACCCTGACGAAGGCGTTCGAGAACTTGCTCGGCAGATGATTGAGGAGGTCTGGTTCGCCCCGTTTTACCAAGTCGACGACACAGCAGCTTTCAAAACATCCCTCACCGACCACGTCGCTCTCATGATTCAGACAGTCAAGACTGGCAATGTTGGCGCAGTCCTCGACAAGGTCCTTCAGTCCATCTTAGGTGGACAGAACAAATCCCACAACGGCCCCTTCGGCGTCAGCATGAAGTTGGTTGAGAAGATGTTCGAGCTTATCGATAGTCTTGACTCCGACGATCCTAACATCCCTTCCGGAAGAGATGCATTGCAAGTATTGCAAATCTTCGCCAAGGCAGACCCCAAGCTTTTCACTTTCGAAGAGATCAGGCTGCTGAAACCCCATCTCGCTAGCATCAGTGGTGCTGATGACCTGGCCGTTTTCAAGGCTGTGACGATCATCTATCGCCAGATTTTGCCGCAGCTATCTGCCAAGTATGCTGACTTCCTACGGGAAGTGAGAGAGCAGCTTCAAAACTCCGTTGGCAGACTTAACAAGAACCTTCTGGATGACGTCGTCGCATGTCTGTGGATTATTGCTACTCTCTTGGACAACCGCGACAAGCTAGCCCATCTGGGCGCTTCTAGTTTACGAGGAGTTGCCAGCATGCGCAATACACAGATGGACGCTACCAAGCTCATGAAGTTTGCCAGATATTCGATCATTGTTGGAATGGTAGGCAAGCATTGCGATTTGGACTCTGAGCTTGCTGTGTTCCTCAAGATTTTCCCCAAGTACTCGGGCAAATCTGTGGCAAAGCTTATGGTCGACAACTTGTCACCCTGGGCAGATGCATCACAGCCCATGGAGGCCCGGAAGCACGCCCTCGACGCCATTGGCCTCATCTGCCAGGCACATCCCCGAAACTACGTCTCGCCGAACGTTTACACCAAGTTCCAACAAGTTTTCGAGGCCAAGGTTCCGGCACTCGAGAGTACTATTCTCCGGTCTTTCAAGGAGTTTCTCCTCACCGAAGAAAAACGATCCGAGGCTGCCACTGCCGCCGCTGCTGCGGGCTCCGATAATGACAAGAAGCGCGAGTTGACAGTAATGGGTGGAACGAGCTTCGACGACGTGGCGAGTGCAACTACCCAGCGCTTCCTCAAGGAGGTCACTCGTATCGCTCTGTCCTCGCAAGATGAGCACGCATTCCTCGCAGTAGAGGTACTCGGTAGCATTAATCGACAAGGTCTTGTGCATCCCAAAGAAACGGGTGTGACTCTAATCACCCTTGAAACGTCATCCCTGACCAAGATATCCGAGGTCGCATTCATGGAACACCGGGCGCTCCATGAGAAACACGAGACTGTCATTGAACGCGAGTATGCCAGAGCTATCCAAGCTGCCTACGAATACCAGCGAGATATTGTGGGGGACACTCGTGGCGCAACGACGAACCCTTTCCAGTCCAAGCTTCACCTCCTGATGGAGGTACTGAAAGTGAGCAAGTCAAAGAACCGACAAAAGTTCTTGGAGAAACTTGTTGGCCAAGTTGATTTCGACTCTTCGAAGCTCGATGTCTCTAAGCAATTACCTGCGCATGTCGAATTCTCTCGCTTCATAATCGAGAATCTTGCATTCTTCGATTATGTCACAGTGGGAGAAGTGCTAGTCACGGTACACGCGATGGAAAAGATGTTCTCGTCAACTGGATCTAGCATGGCGCACGTCATCGAATCCGAAATCTTCAATATGCGCATGGACCTGGATAAGCCGGAGGACCCGCAGGCCAATGGCGAGCCGCAACAACCCCAGCTGAATATTTCTCCCAAGAGGCTTCGCCAGCTCACTTCCGGTTCGATCATTCTTCTCTGTCTCTGGGAGGCAAGAACCTATCTTCGGCGTCTCTACGGCTTGGGTAGCAAACGCGAGACCAAGACCAAGATGGCAGCAAAAGACCTCAGCAAAGCACCTACAAAGGTGCAGGGTGTCACTGGAGACAAGTTTTGGGAGGAGGTCAACTCGCACATGAACGGTCTCGCAACACAGGAGTCAACTTTGCAGAAGTGCAAGGCTTTCGTGGAACTCATGAATGTCGACAAGGAGTTCAAGGTTGTCGAGGAGGATGACATGGACGGCGAGGATGCCGAAACTCCTAGTGAGGGTGAGGAGGATGGTCCTACCGGTGACGGAAGAGGCCGGAAGCGTAAGGCTGGTGCACTTCCTGGTGGCCGCAAGAAACGCGCTCGCTCCACCTCTCGACCGAGACCCCGCGGACGACCTCGCAAAAACCCGGTGGAAGTTGTCGAAGAGGATGCAGATGGCGACTTTGACGACATGGACTTCGCCTGAGTGTGCGCCCATACACGATATTACCGCGACACTGAAGGCAGTCACCTACGCTTTTCATCGAACACTGCGAATGCGACCATTGCTATAGATCATGAGTAAGCAACGAGAATGATTTTCTCTCCCATTTTACATGTACATCATCTTCGATTCGCACACATATAACGGCATCAACGGATTTAGGAGGGGTTGCATGAAGAACGGCAAGACATTTACAGGTCGAGGCATGTTGCAAATTCTTTTGGTCTTGCCGTTCGTTCCACTACATTTGAGAGGTGTTTGGCCCACCTCAGGAGGTATGGAGAGAGGGGCGGCCGGTACTACAAACAAAAATCAGGGGCGTTTTTTTGTCTTGACGACGAGCGGGAAATGAGAAAAAAGAATCGTGGGAGGCTCATGGGGAAAGATATCTCTCTGCGTCCTATCCCTATGAATGGGGGGGGGGGGGGGGGGGGGGTCCTTTGGGGTCCCCAATTTTTTTTTTTTTTTCTTTTTTTTTTTTTTTTTCTTTTT
>JFFI01002528.1:1135-32793 GCA_001563125.1 Colletotrichum salicis
AACCACCCAATTGAGCCACTTTTTCCCTCCTTCAACAACACCACCAACTTTTCTCTGTACGTACCAATTAATCGAAAAAAATCGTGAAAATCATACTAAAAATCGCAGCAGATTTGCCATGCCTAATTACACGGAAATTCACGTCAAAAACGCGGAAAATGATGTCCTGCAGGGCAAGTCGATTCGGAAAGCCGCAGCCGACTGGGGAATCCCCTACGCGACCCTCTCGCGACGGCTCAAGGGCGCCACGACAGTCAGGAAGTCGAAGGAGGACTTTCAACGCCTCAGCAAGTCCCAGGAGAAGTCCCTGGCCCAATGGGCAATTATACAAGGAAGTTTAGGGTTCGCTCCGAGCCATACTCAGGTCAGGGAATTCGCGTCTCGAATCGTCCGAAAGGGTGGCGACCAGCGCCCACTCGGTAGGAAGTGGCTGGAAGGGTTCCTGCGCCGCAATCCCGTTCTGAAGACGCTTAGGGCCCGTTCAATGGATTCTAAGCGCGTCAAGTCGGTTACCGTCGATGCTGTTAAGTCTTTTTGGAACATCCTAACGATACCAGAGGTCCAGATGATCCCTATGTCCCTCCGCTGGAATATGGACGAGACTGGTTTGACAGAAGGGACCAACAAGGACTATTTAGTACTGGGGAAGTCCAAGAACAAAACGATATACGTCCAGAACCCAGGAGACCGTACCTGGACCTCGATTCTCGAGTGTATCTCTGCGAGTGGCCGTCACCTCCCCCCGCTGGTGATTTTTAAGGGCGAGACTGTTCAACACCAATGGTTCCCTGACGAATTGTCTAATTACGTCACGTGGATTTTCACTTCGTCGGTCAATGGGTGGACGTCGAATGCCATTGGGTTGGAATGGCTTACAAAGATATTTATCCCTCAGACAGCCGAGGAGGCTAAGAGACTACGTTCTAAGCGTTTATTGATTATGGACGGCCACGGAAGTCACGTTTCCGACGATTTTATGTGGGAATGTTACTGCCAGGGCATTTACCTGTGTTGTCTACCAGCCCATTCTAGCCACATCACTCAGCCCCTCGACGTGTCAGTCTTTTCGCCTCTGAAGACGTACTTCCGCATCCACCTACGAGAGTGCGGTCTCCAGCTCAACTCAGCACCCGTGGGCAAGCAGAACTTCCTCCGCTGTTACTTTTTGGCACGGAGCGAAGCACTGACGGTGTTGAACATCCGGTCAGGTTGGAAAGCAACAGGGTTGTGGCCCGTGGATATAAGGAGGCCCTTGGAGAGCAAATTTTTACTCATTCCAGCGGATACGGATGTCCTACGAGCGCCACCGTGGGACCCAATGCTACCAGAGGTTCCCCAAACGCCCCAAGATGCCCACATTGTCACCCCTAAGAAGTCGGGAGATCTCAGGAGGTACCGGAAGCTCTGGGAAGTACGTGGGGAAGTAGACGATTTTGACAGCGTCTCACGGAAGTTGATATTTGACAAGGTTGGTAAGCAATTAGATGCCCAGAACTTCGCCCTCGCCGCTACTCAGAGGACTATACAGTCACTCGAGGCTCAAGTGGCATTATATAAGCCAGTCTCAAGGGCCAAAGTAAGGCAGGATCCAAATGAGCGATTCGTACAAATCGAGACCATTATGAGGACGAAAAAGGAAGTAGCAGCGCGCCCACAGCGGCAGATTACGGAATCGACTACAGTACCAGGTATATCAGAAGCTGCCTTTGCCAGCATGTGTTCAGAATTTCAGCTTTAGCAGAGTTATGCCACCAAACGATCAATTCGCCGACATGAGGTCGAGAATCAGAAGTCCGAAAAAGTGGCTCAATTGGGTGATCCGTCGTGGGGGGTGATCCGTCGTGTGGGGTGACCTCTTAAAGGCCGGACCAAGATGGTTTTGATGTGTTTCACGGAATGCCATCATGGGGGAAAGTCGCTGTGTCCGACTTCCTCGCGACAGCAAGGTTCGCCCGATCGAGTCGTTGAAACATCTTACCGTTTTGCCAAGATAGCTTGTAGGCACACTCGGGATCGCACTCTCGGACTCTGCTTCTCTTAAAAGGTCTCAACTCGTCTTGCTATCCGTGCAGACGACGATGAAGGGACCGAGCGGGAGGGATCGCCCTACCTATCAAGCAAAGTATACCATCTTGACATCGTTCTCGCTTCCCTTTACGTCGAGTTTCACCAAACTCACCAAGCATTCGCCGAGGTAGCTAGTCTTGAGGTTTTGTTTGTTGCTTGATACACTTGGCGGTCATTGCCGAAGCTTTACTCGCCTTGGCTGAGCTTTGGTGTCTCAACTTGGGCATTATATGCAAGATACTTACTCGGAGTCACTTTCAGTCCCGGAAGCCCATTGATTGATCCTAGAACGTTCGTTTACGCTAACTGACAACGGTCAGAGATGAGCCGGCTTGGTTAAACTCAATGCAGAAGTCGTCTTGAGACTAGATGAGCCAAGAATCGTCATCTCATCCATACCACGTGGTCTCATTAGATCTAGCCGTAATGCTATTTCAGACAGTTTCGTTATCTTTAGCGTCCTCTTTTGAGGCAATAATAACGACGCAGTATACAGCAACCGCGGCAAAGAACACGAACAGGGCAGTGATTGTACTGAACCAGCCCACACCAATGCTTTGGATGGCAGGTAAACACGCAGCAGTACCAATCGCTGCAACAGCGTATCGGAAGAAGTAGTTCCCCGCTAGATAAGCACACTTTGTTAGCATTGGTGATGTATGAGACCAGCGGTAGAACAGGAACAAACCTATAACTTCGGCGCTCCTGCCTTTGAACACGTCCAAGCAGTACGTGTTGATGCTGGGAAACGCGATGACCTGGGCGAAGCCCTGAATAAACATGCAGATGACTGGAAGAGGGATCCCACCGACTGCCTTCTCAATGGACCAGCCGTAAATGATAATACAGATAGGGATCACGGCTCCCATTGCCACGAATGAGCTTCTCAGACGGTCTTCGGGGACTCGCCTACCCCTGATTTTGATCCAGCGCTTGACGGTCCGGTCTGCCCAGCGCCCTCCGGCATACGTACCAAAAAAGAAGCCACATCCTGGTGCGAGGAAAAATAGTCCTGATTCGAGCGGCGACGTCAAGTGAAACCTGGGATTGATGACGTATCGGATGGGGGTGAGCAAGGCTTGCATGTTCCACACCAAAGCTGAAGCAGCCATTGCCTACGTTAGATGGTTAGAGCCGCTGCGAAGATAGATTAGACGTGGTTTCTGAGTGAAGCTTACAGCCACGAAGAGTTTAGGTATCAGCAGGAGAGCAAGTACACGGAACGGGTTCGCCCAGTCCCAGACCTGCGCCACCTTCGCCTTAGTACCCAAGCCCTTCAAATCGTCGACTCGCATCCGGTGGCTGGTTTCTGGGAGGAATGCCACTGCCAGGATTGCGGTGAGTCCAGCCAGGGCAGACTGAAACCAGAAAAGCGATCTCCAACTGTGGAAGTTGACCATAACACCACCAATGAATGGTCCAAAGCTCTGGCCGATGAGGGTACCATTGAGGAAGAATGCGAGTGCGGTGCCTCGCTCCGTGGGCTTGTAGATATCACTGATACAGCTGGAGCCGAGCACAAGATACGCTGTTCCCGTAAACGCCGAGAACATACGGAAGACGAAGAATGCTGCGAGGTTCGGTGACAGAGCAGTTCCTACATTAAAGGCAAAGAAAGTAGCTGCCGAGATAATGCAGGGCTGTGCGGTTAGTTCTCGGTGAGCTGGTGCTAATATCTTGGGTCGAGACTTGCCAACCTACCCATTTCCGACCGTAAACTTGACTGATGGGACCCCAGAAGAGAGTGCAAATGCCCATGAATAAAACGTAGACGGCGTTGCTGATGTTGATGGTGGTTCCCGTTGTGTTGAGATTGGCTGCGATTTCGGGGATGGCAGCCAGAAGCAATAAGGAAGAGACCGTCGAGGCAATCCCACCGCATGCCACAACCGCGGTTACGAGCCTCTTCTTGGCTGGCGTGAACCTATTGTAAATGGCTTCGGTGTCTTGGCGGCTTAGGCGCGCGTCGTTATCGTCGACAGCCGGCACAATGCTGCCATTCTTCTCCGCATTGGAAGTTGTCGGCGCCAAGTCCGGGGTCTCGGGCCGGCCATCGCTACTCGGCTCCGGCTTTTCAGATTGTTCGACTCGGTCGTGGGACATGTTCGTGGGCTGCCGATGTGGGACGAGAGGCTTGGCTTCTCCGTTCGACCATGCGGGGATGAATCTAAGACAAGACCGTGACTTGGCATCTCCATAGCATGGCGCAAAGATGAATGGGGATCCCAAGTTTTTCACAGCTAGCCAGTCGAAAAACTCGGCAAAGAAACGGTATTGACCGACGGCATTGCGAAGAATCCACCCGCGGCGGAAACGTCTCGAGCGCTGCACCTGGCTTACCTTTCCGACCTCCGTGACTGGACTGATAGATCATCCCCCGGAATAGCCCAATCATCCCCGCAAAACTGGTAGATGAATTGCTTGAAACAGAAGCCATCACGTCATCCCCACGAATAGGACATGGCCTTGTTGAGTCCAGACTCCATTGTGACATTCGTGGGGCGCGGGGGTTGGCCGCGCTACGGACATCTCCCGACGGGCATCTCCCGATCATTCAGCAATCAAGACGAAGTAGTGGGGGCTGGCCGATGTGGTCGGTAGCAGCACGGCAATGTTTGTGCCTCTGAGGAACTTTTGCGTGGTATCCAGACCTCCGAGATCGGCCGGCTCCGAAATGAACGGCTCGGTCGCCGAGTCCCCATCCGAGATCGGTGTCAATAACCTGGCCGGCTTGCGGCTCTCTGCCGGGCTCGGCGCCGATAACACGGAATCCTATTTTGGAATGAGAGACGGGAACAATGATGCGTGATTGAGCCGCATCTCTGTCCTCAACCTTAAAAGGAGTTTGGTAGTGCAATGGTGGGCGTGTAGCAGATGATCCTCCCCAACTTTTGCAAAGTCGCCAATAGAAATGACCCAAATTGGTAACAATATCCTGTCGCAGGCAAAGGGTATATTTGGGACTTGTCTCGGGCGTCTCAACATCCTTCAATCTTGTTTTAATTTTGCCCCAGGAGAAGCCAGCCCTCGACTTTCAAGTGATGGAAGAGACGTGACTTGTATTACCGGTGGTTAGAGTTGCAGGTGAGAGGTGTGCCGATAGCCGGGATGATGATGACCCGAGCAATGGAACAAGATTCAGTGCGGGGAGTGCGGGCACAACCTCTGCCCTGACTCTTCGTCATCTGAAAGCAGAGAGTTCGTTCGGGGAAACTTTCATCCTATCTGTTCTCGGCCAGCACTAACAGATGCCACTGCTCCGATGTTGACGGGCTGCATCCTCAAGCACTTACACAACTCGCACAATGATGGACAAGGGATCGGATGCAGCCAATGACACGCAAGCTCTCACCATCGACGACTACACCGCCGCGCTGGAATTGGACTTCATCACATCCAACTTTGTCAACAACCAGCAACTCGATATTACCAATTTTGGAACCAGCGGACAAGACGGGCTTTCGCAAGATCTCCAGGGTGTTGGTTCTATTGAATCTCTTGGTGTTCTCGGTGTTGAGTCATCTCATCAACAAGATGCCTTGGCACTTGCCCCCGCCACGACCGCTCTTGTCGATGTTGGCATGGAGTTTACCCAAAGGCAACCAGTGAATAACGTTAACCAGTTCGACGAGCCTGGCGTTTTCATGTTTTCAGAAGCCTTGGGCGATGGAGAGCCTATGGGATACCTGTTCGGCAACGACCTAGAAAATAACATACCTTCACTCCAGCCTTCAGATACCACAACACCGCCGAAGATCGGAACTCGCTTCTCATCCAAATCCCTTCGTATATTGAAGACATGGCTCGCGAACAACAATCGTCACCCATACCCAACCACCGAGGACATGGAGATGTTGCAGCGGCAGACTGGCCTCAGCAGACAACAGATTACCAATTGGTTGGCTAACACACGCAGACGGACACGGTTCAAAGTGCCGCCCAAACGGCCGCCCTCTCCAGCGATCACTTCTTCGAGAACCATGCCCATCAACATTCCTCCAGGCTCCGGCCTTTCCGACACTCTCCAAAACTTGAACCCAATGCAGAGATGGCAGGTTTCGCCCCCAGAACATGAACCTGCGTCTGTGTCGGCAATTGCCAATGCTGTATCTGGGTATTCTTCAGGAGGAGAGGATCTGGGCGACCGATCTTTGACAGATACCATTCCAACGCGATCGTTGTACGGGCAGTCGTCTGTGAGCAGTGCAGGAACGTCGCACTCTAGCAGAAGCTCAGCCAACTCGGCGTACTCACACAACTCTCGCACGTCTCTGAGATCTCTCGAACCCCTTGGAAAGAGTGCTGTCAAGCGGAGACGACGTCGAGCGCTAGCAAAACGCCCCGAGGCCAAAGGCACGGGAACCCTATGGCAGACCAGCAATACGTATCAGTGCACATTTTGTACGGAGACATTCAAAACCAAGCACAACTGGCAGCGTCACGAGAAGTCGTTACATCTATCCCTCGAGCGGTGGGAATGCGCCCCGACTGGTGCGACTGTACCCGACGCCAGCGGACAGCCGGTGTGTATCTTTTGCGGTGAAGCGAACCCGAGCAAGGAGCATCTAGAGAAGCACAATTACCAGGCATGCAGGGACCGCCAGCCTGAAGATCGTACTTTTTATCGAAAAGACCACCTGCAGCAACACTTGAAACTGGTTCATGATGCCAGATTCTTGAGGTGGCCTATGGGAGACTGGAAGTACGAGAGCGAGATTATACGTTCCCGGTGCGGCTTTTGCGGCCACACGATGTCCTCGTGGACAGATCGGATTGACCATCTGGCCGAGCATTTCAAAGATGGGAAGACGATGGCAGATTGGCATGGTGACTGGGGATTCGATGACAATGTCTTGAACATGGTCGAGAACTCGATGCAGCCTTGTAAGTGCTACTGGAGAAGTAAGGCATGCAAGATCTAAGTTCTAATTGATGACCCTTAGACATGATTCACATGGAACGAAACTCACCTTGGCCATTCACGACGAAACAAGGCGTCCCAGAGACACCACCAAATGCATACGAGCTGATCAAGCTCGAGCTCGAACACTTTTCTGCCGAACACCAGAATACAAATGAGCAGATGCCCACAAACGCAGAACTGTTATATGAGAGTTGTTGCGTCATCTTTGGATGCGACTCAATCTCATTTTCCAAGAGACCTGCAACATCAACCCAAAGCTGGCTGCGAGATCTACTGATGTCGTCCGAGTCTATCGTGCAGCAGGCGCGCGTCCGACCGATGAAGAACAACGCAAAATCACGATTTACGTATCTTAGCATTAACGGCAAAGCGTGTATCTTCGAGGCCTGTGGATTGGAAGAGCAACTACAGAGTTACGTGGAGATTTCGAAATTGATTGAGCCACAAATCTCGGACGAAGAATTACAACGAGAGGCCTGCAATATTGTCGGACGGGTTGAGGTCTCTTCGCCAAACCCGTCAGAGGTATTTATGAACTTTTTGTTTAGTCTCATCAATGGATCCTCCCACTGGCTGGCTGCTTTCCGTAACAGGACTGGACTGTCACCATCGGAGGCTTCATCCGGCACATCTGATGCCATTTTAGGCGCCATTGCAGCTGAGCCCCGACTCGAATCATCGGCTGCAAACCTTTCCTCGGGAAGCACACCTGATCCGTCACAGGTGAACGCCGCCGGAGGCAACGCAGGCGAGCTCAGCAAAGTGTACTCGACCTCCACGTTCTTCGTCAACGACGATAACTGCTACAGGAAATTGATGAAGGAGCTCACTCGTTTCGTGACGATTACTACATCACCACGCAATCCGAACAGGCGGATTCCCACCGACGCCGAGCTCCAGCATCAGGCGAGGTGGATTTCTTTCGAAGAGTAAGAATTCTCAATGGCCACTTGGAAAAGACTTACAGCTAATGATAGTCTAGTGACGATCCTTGGAATCAGACACCGGCGGACAACCCAGACTGGCTTCGAGACTTCAAGCGAGAGATGGGCATTCTTGATGATGATTTAGTGCCGAGTCATCCATGAACGAGGTTTTCATCTGGAGCGTAGCTGCAACAAGCGGGCCAATGGTCCAATTGGACTGGTTCCCGTAAAATGTTGCAAGACTTGTACTTTGCAAGTTTGGAAGACGCCCGAAGCGCAGCAGAGCAATTGAGCTTCCAGTACTCAGTAAAAGTGTTCTAGTTGCCAAGACGCTTGAATATGATGACTCGAGATACCTCAAACCAGAAGATTTACTTCCCTCTGTCAACTCAGCGATGTCGGCCAGATCCACGCACGCCCTTCAGTGTGGGCGCATTTGAATCACAAGTAAGGCGTAGGGAGCAGTTGACATGTATTTTATGGGTCCTGTCATACGCCCATTCAAAGGGGCTAATACATCCCATCGGTAGCACCACCGCCCTAGGGCGTGAACCTAGTCACACTAATACAAGCTATCGCGTCCTCCAGACGAAGTAATCTGACGATGTAGAGTGCTGTAGCAAGAACTGTATTAGTTAGCATCTGCTTGATTTGTCCCAATGACAAGGCATCTTTCTTGGGTTCCGAGAACTACATTTGTTGAACGCAAAGTAAAAGATCGGATCTCTTGAGACTCTTTTCTATCTTGGTTTAATTTAATTTCTAACCGTGGACAATCTTTAATCCCTAGAGGGCCAACCCTCGGACAATGCGTGTCGGCTTCTTGGGTTTAGGGTTCATGGGCACACCCATGGCCCTGGACCTCGCCCGCAAATTCCCATTGACCGTCTGGAACCGAGTCCCTCCAAATACACAGCGCTCCTAGAAGCTGGTGCTAAGATCGGCGATACCCCGGCGACGGTGGCTCAGGAATCTGATGTCATTTTCACCATACTTTTCGATGGCCCGGCGTTAACCTCGATTCTCAACGACGACTTTAAATCGGCACTACGCGGTAAAACCTCGATAAACACGAACTCAATCACTGTGGAAGTCAGCAAACACGTAGCGGAGCAAGTTCAAAGAGCGGGAGGCAACTTTATCGAAATGCCAGTCAGCGGCAGCAAGATCCCCGCCGAGCAAGGCAAATTAGTGGGTCTCATGGCCGGCGACCCGGCCGTCACGGAGAGGATGCGGGCGGTGGTGGAGCCGCTCACCTCCGCTGCCGTGTACTGCGGACCAATCGGTTCTGGACTCAAGACCAAGTACGCGGTCAATCTCTACTTCACCAGCATGACGGTCGCTCTTGCAGAGTCGTTCAGTCTTGCACGGGCGCAAGGCCTCGATCTCGATGCTTTCGGACAAGTACTCGACGCCGGGCCGATGGCATCTGCGTATTCGAAAATCAAAGTCGCCAAGATTATCAATAGGAACTGAAACCCACAAGCGTCTATGAAAGATTGCTACAACAGCATGCAAATCATTACAGAAGCTGCGAGGCAGGCGAATGTAGAGTCGCCTCTTGCAGAGTTGTGTCATTCGATATACGGACAGGCGGACGCGGCCGGGCTGAGCGAGGAGGACATGATTGCGGTGTACAAAGTCTTCCAACCTTCATAAGAAAAATATGTCAGGGATCCTTCACATCGTTTGAATAGAGGAGGCACTGGTATCTGTGTATGTTCATAACTACTGGTGACGCAATTATACCAACAGTAACGTGGTCTGACCAGTCACGTACATGTTCTGCGCTATGATGGTTTGATCCACGCTTATTATCATGTTGGCTTCCCATGCGCGTCTCTGAAAGTAACCGTACTTTACTGATGTTGTCTCCCAACAGACTTCATAACCACGTGCTTATTTTACTCCGCGCCTTCAATTGCATGAATCTCGTGTGATGCAAGACCCCAGCGTTGCTCTCGAAGTAGTTGAAGCTTAGATCGCTGTACCACCGGCACATGAACGGGGAAATAATCTCTTGGGGATACCTATTGGAACCACTGTAGCCTGTGCCGCAGCGACTACGCTGCAATGTCTCGTACATTTCCATACTCATGCATCAAGACTCATCACAAACCAATAGCAAGTTGAAAATAGAGGGAACACCCCAAGTTGCCGACAATAGAAATGGCGCGTGCCCGGCTAATGAGATTTGGGAATTTCCAAAGTTCCTTCAGTCAACAGATACTACCACCCATAAATACGAACAATAGGCGAAAGCCAAGACCAAGGAACCTACAGTACCTTATGCCATCGCTCATTGAGGTAGCAACTGTCGTCAATGACGGAGACCAGTTCCACGAGCCAAAAACATCCAGCATCTATTCTTCCGCAACCTCGGTCTCTTTGAGCATTCTCGACTATCGCCAACTGCACGGCCGAACGTATCAAGATAGCAAACTAGGAGAGTACTGGGTAACGATGGGCCTGAGCGGGCACTAAATGTTGGGACAGGAACCGGGATTTGGCCCATCGATTTTGGGGATCAGTACCCGAAGTCTAAAGTCGTCGGCACTGACCTGAGCCCCATCCAGCCGGGCTGAGTCCCGTCGAACATCGAGTTCATCCTGGATGACTGTACTCTGAACTGGACTTGGCCGAAAAGTCACCTCGATTTCATCCACCTGAGGTCTCTCTACGGAAGCATCCCTGATCGACGGACGCTGTATGCCAAAGCATTCAGTCACCTCAAGCCCGGAGGCTGAATTCAGAGCACTGAGATGAAAATCAGGATTAGGTCTGATCATAACGACTTCGCGGCCGACCACATGTTTAATCACTGGGCCGACAGGATGGGGATCTACGAAGCCGGCGAGAAAATGGGTCGGACTTTCAAGATTTTTCAGGGTCACAACTTCAAAAATCTTCTCTGAGAAACCGGATTCGTCGACATCGTGGAGCAGAAGACATAGGCACCTCTGCATGGGTGGCCCGGCCACTCAAAATTGCGGGAAGCTAGAGAATTATTCCAGATCGTCTTCGATGAAAGCCTGCACGGTTTTGGCATTTATCTCTTTACACAGGTCCTGGGATTGACGCGCGAAGGGGTAGAGGTGTTAATCGCGGATATGCGTAAGGAGTCCAGGAAAAAGTCTAACTGCCATTGATTCGAAGCGTGAGTGCTGAATGGTATGGATTTGTCATCTATGGGCTAGGAAGCTGACTTTTTGTAGGACAATTGTGTATGGAAGGAAGCCACAAGGAGATTAAATCTCTGATTGCCATGGAGATGCCTCGGGACCATATCCGGTGTATAACCCACATATCCAGTGGCTTCAGAGGCAGTCAAGATGTGAGAGCCCGGATCATGGGCCAAGAGACATTGTTGTCGTCGGTTTTGAGCGAAAAGTCTAGGGAAGTGGCATTTTGCGACCAGACCACCCAAGCAATCCTGTTTGAGTCTGTTTGGAGACCGGCACATTCACAAGACAGCTCAAAGTGCATGGTCATGTTCACGGCGGGGTAACGGGAGAAAGACCGCTCAAGATGACGTAGACAGACCGTAGGAACCGTCAATACTGCACCCATGAGGCTGTCTATTCTCTTCTTGTCTTTCAAACAAGGTCTCCTAACATCGAGATGGCCCTATGCCAAAGATCAATTGCAATCAATCAAAAATGGCAGACAACGAACCAGAAGCAGTTCAAGTGCACAAATCGTCTGATGGGATCACCACAATAACCATCAACCGAGAGCATCGAAGGAATGCGATCGATGGACCAACTGCACGCAAACTCACAGATGCCTTCCTGGTCTTTGAGAATGACCCTACCCAGAAGGTTTGCGTCTTCTATGGAGCGCATGGTACTTTCTGCGCCGGCTTCGATATCCACGAAGTCGCACAGTATGGACATGGGTTTAGAGACAGCAGCTACAAAGGATCCATCATCGACGACAGTCACCGGGTCTCAGGCCGCAACATTGGGCCCATCGGGCCATCGCGAATGCAAATCAAAAAGCAAGTCACCAGCGCTGTGTCATGATATGCTGTCGCTGGAGGGTTAGAACTTTCCGTTCTCGGTGACATTCGAGTCGCCGAAGAGACCGCGGTCTTTGGGGTGTTCTGCCGACGATTTGGCGTCCCCCTCATCGACGGCGGCGCCGTTCGCTTGCAAGCCGTTGTGGGCCTCGGTCGAGCCCTCGACATGATCCTCACCGGCCGTGGAGTATCTACGGAAGAAGCGTTGCATATGGGCCTGGCTAATCGGGTTGTGCCTAAGGGGCAGGCTCTGGCAGAAGCAACGAATATCGCACGACAACTGCTGGCAGTCCCACAAGCCTGCATGAACACCGATAGGACGAGCTGTTACTACTCAGCTTATAATGCTAGGTCATTTGAGGACGCTCTGAGCAACGAATTCAACGAGGGGATCAAGGTGATCAACACGGAGAGTGTCCGGGGTGCATCGGAATTTTCCAACGGGGCGGGAAGACATGGAAGTTTCGAAAAGGCCAAGATTTGAGGCTTTGGCTAGATTAATGGCAGACCAGAAATGAGCCGGCAGAATTGCCGACATCGGGATCTGTAGACATAAGGGAGTTGGGCCAGGAAGAGATGTCGGGCTGTTTTGGAGTTAGCATAGGGCGCAGAATGTCATATGGATTCCTTGTCAAGGGCGTGTTCGTCTCGTCGACTGAGGCGCTAAACGGCCCACGCATTGAGCGAGGTGAGCGATAGCCATGGAGCTGGAAGTCAAGTATGACTACCATCCCTGCAAATTGTCTGAATTGTTCCTGTTTGATTTGTAAGAAAGGTAGAAGAAATAGGCGATGTCGAGATTTCGGATAGTTCCAACACGCCGCTAGGATCATGGCATCTTTGCGGAGTAGTCGGCGTAATCGGCGTAGAGTCAAGCACGTAGCGAGGTCTTTCCAGACTTGTGCTTACGTGGAAATAGACCAGCAAATCCAATTGTAAGTAGAGTCATAAGTTACCATCAGTCTTTTCATTACAGTATTTCTACTTGCTCGGGCAGATGCCATGAATGAACTCATGTACGACTTCACCATTGAGTTTTGATCTACTAGCTTGTTCAGCCCCTTCTACTTCAACATGGCCTGCAGCCAAGTTCCCTCCAGTCACCACTCAAAGTCTTTGCATCTCGCTGCCAAGCCTATTGTTGCTGCATTTCCGAGAGGCAAAGTCGATCATACGGGTATCATGCGAGCAATGGCGAACGGTATCACGTCTATGGCAAAATTGATTGGCATGCCTACGAGAGGGGACGTCGAAGTTCACATCGATCATCACTACACGTCAAAGATCTACTCTGCGGGATCGCAAGTCAACGGCACTGTCCGGATCAGCCCAGAGCGAGATGTAGCTTTCAGCTTCGTCGAAATCAATCTCCTGGGAAAAGCTCATGTTCGGCGGGAAGATGTCCACGTCATGACCGAAACAACACATCTGCTCCTTAAGTTGTACATGCCTGTACCCGAATCAGCTTACCCATCGACGAGGGTTTTCAAACGTGGACAGATCTACTCTTTACCCTTCCGATTCATCGTCCCCCACCAACTCACACGCAACGTTTGCCAACACGAAGTCCAAGCGGAAGCAGTCCGTAGCTACCACCTCCGCCTGCCATCGTCGTTGACCGGATTCGACAAGGATGATCTAACTACAAACATGACAAAGATCCAATACAGCGTAAGAACCGGGGTTTTCAACATCAAGGACGGTACTCCTGAAACGCCACTGGTACCGATCCTCGAGTCTGAGCATCCCATCAGCATCCTCGCACCATCCGCTGAAGACCCGCCTCTCATCATCGACGAGCACGACCCTCACTACGTTTTGAAAGAAACCAGCTCAGTCAGAAAGAATATGTTCTCCATGCCCACAGGCCAAATCACGGCCGAGTCATCCCAGCCACAGGCAATACGTTTGAGTCTGGATGGACACGCAGCATCGAGCTCGTCGGCCTACATCAACATTGCTTTTCGCCCTGCCGCTCCAGATATGCTTCCGCCGCAGGTCAAGATAAAATCAACAATGGTATTGGCACAGACCCGGGCTTCTCCACGACCTGCGCTGAGCCTTCCCAACGTCGGCGGCAATCCATGTCGAGAGGCAATTACACTATCTACACCTGCCATAGTGGAATCTATGAGGACCACCCCTTGGATTCAGCATGTCCATATTTTGGAGGACGGGGTATCAGAAAGAAAGGCTGGAGGGGCCAAAGGGTCGACAGACATCACGGCAGTACGCAAAAGCAGCAGCCTGAATGAGGGCGTACCTATCACTCATACCTGTTCAACGCAAGTCGACTTTGAACTTCCGACATCAACTCACGTATTTCCTCCAACCTTTCACTCCTGCTTGATCTCGCGGACGTATACTCTCGAGATCAAAATCACGGCGGGAGGATCCGAGCTCACCCTACTGCTGCCTATTCAGATCTTCACGGACCAAGAAGACGAATGCTCTCAGACGCCTTTAGAGGCGGAATTGCCTAGCTGGGATGATGTTGGAGGCGAACCTGTCTATGCACGTATGAGGGAGCATCGTCGAGCGCTGTGAAGGAACTTTTGAGTCGGACAAGATCGACGAGGGGTGCTTTGTGTTTGATGGCACAGTAGTCGTAGCGAGTCTGGTAATTCGGAGTTCAGAATCAAGGGACAAAAAGTAATTTATGGTACATATCGGGAATTTGACACAATAGGAGGAGGTATGAAAGCTGCTTCGGGGCACCTACGTAGGCACGTGGCACAGCATTCGAGACATGAGAAGCGATCGATTTGTCGAAAGGGCCAAAGATAAAAAATGGTCGATAGCTTTCCATAAGCTGTATTAATATCTTGTACACGACTATGCCGAGTCCTGTAGTTCGTTCCTATCCTGATACTCCTGAGCCACTCACGATTCGTTACCATTGCGTTTACCTTTTCAATCATGCAGTACCTTTCCTACGCTTGAGCTCGATCTTTGCGTCAACGGGCGGGACTACAGTTACGCCAACCCACTGGTGCTTAGGTCTCTCGGCCAGTGGCTTGACGTCGTAGTTGAGGAACAAATTAGCGACTACCATCTTCAGCTCATGAGCGACGAAGAAGCGGCCGGGACTAGAAGTCGTTAGTTCCATGACAATAGCGGAAACCTAGGAGAGATAGTCGCTAGTTGCCTACCATGCGTGTCTTCCATGTCCGAAAGGCAGATGAGCATCACTTGTTGTGACCATGCCAAGGTTCTTTAACCTCAGTCCCTCATCCAAGTTGCGCTCTGACTGTGGCTTCGCCTCGTACTCTTCCCTCTTCCTGCTCGTCCGGAACGCATCGTACTCCCTCGCGTTGGCGTTCAGTTCATCGTCGTGGTGAAGGCCTTCGAGATTCACGGTGAGGAACGTGCCTCTTGGCAGATGCCACCCCTCCTGCTCATTGGTGATACCCTCCTTGGCGATAACCTTGCGCTCCATCAGAGTACAGCTGAAGTTGCTGAGCCTCTGGCTCTCGCGGATTGCGCTGTCAAGGCGATACAGCCGTGAAAGTCCGTTCTTTGTCCAGCGGCCGCCCTCCTCTCGAAGAACGCGCTCTGCCTCTTCCCGGATACCTTCGATATAGCCCTTCGCCGGGTCAGAGCTCAATAAGTCCAGGACTATGCTGTGGCCGGTAATGACGGTCGTGTGGATGGCGGCGAATTGGATCGGCAGAAGTCGCTTCGAGATCACGTAGGGATCGAGTTCGAAGAACTTCCTCTCGGATTTGGCCATGCGGATATCCCAGGTGATAAAGTCTTCGGGCGCAACCCAGCTCTCATACGCCGGATCGCCCGCCTCCTTCTTTGCCATGTCGTCGAGTCGTTTCCTGATCACCGGCAAGCTGTGCTTGGATGCTTTGCGCCATAGCCACCAGTTGGGTAATGCGATCAAAGGTCCGAGGATGGGCAGGATGGTCTGGGGAACCATGTGCAGCGCAAAGCAGTTGAGAATGACCTGGTCGACAAACGAAACCATGGCCTTGCAGAACTCTTTGGTGCGACACACGCCCTCTCCCACGAGCATTCGGTTCGTGACGGGCGGCACAATCGTCAACCAGGCGTCCCAGAGGTTCAGGGTCTTCCAATCCTGGGTATCCGTGCCAAAGGCCTCGTCCGCGGCGACGGATACCTCTTCTTCAATCGCGGGGATCAAGGTGCTGAGGTGGCGCGCCAGGCTCTTGTGGATTACCAGAGTATGCCACACATCGTCGGCGTACACCTTTCCAAGAAAGTTATAATCGCTGTAAAGGACATCGTTATGCGCTTCGTGAGCGGAAACCACCGAGTCCGGGTATTCGAGGAGCCATTTCGTAAGGGATTGTGGGAGGATGATGTCGGGTGCTCGGCTTGCGGCAGCGGGGACCACGAATGCGCGGTTCTGCTTGTTGTACTGTATTGTCGCATACTACATCAGTGTCTGTTCTGGCCTTGCCAAGTTCCCACGGTGGGGGATAATAACATACCTTCTTGTAACCCTCAATGACCCAGTCTCGGTAGCGAAACATGTAGTAGTAAAAGTTCTTGAAGCGTGCCACGGTGCCTTTCCCATAGCCCACGACGGGGATGTTCTCTGGGTATGTGGGCTTCCATGTGTGATCGAGGATGAGCAGACCAACAAAGACGAGGAAAAGAGAGCCGAAGACGCGCCCGGGCGTCAGCGACTCAGTGATTTGGGCGTGAAGACTGCCCGCCATGATCACGTGGTCTACAGTAGAGCTATCGTTTTCTGGACATCGTCGTCTGTGAACTTCAGAGAAAGAAATGTGAGGTCAACACAGAGTACAGGAGTGAGACGGAGATGTGTAGGTGGAACTTCGGACCTTAGCAACAGACCGCTCAGGAGTCGACTATTGGTAATGCTGGTTTGGGCTTCAGGTCATGACGCGTTAGCTGCATTGGCGGCTAGGCTAGAGCCTGTCATTCGAACGGGACTTTGAGCTGCCGGCATGCTACAACAGCTCTACTGTAATCAGGTTGTAACATTCGTTTTCAGCTGCTTTCAATAGTCCCCAACAACATCCCCCCAAAGTTCCTTATGCCCCTCGCTGGGCACCATTTGCTCCCCACAAGAGATATTGATTGGAACTTTGGGAGGACGCCTGTCGGATCCTGCATGCTTAAGCGAGGCGCGCTGTGACCTGTTTCAGGTACGTGCCGTCTCATCTTTGCTCTCGGCCGCGAGGTATCCTAACATAATTCCACGGGATTCACAGACAAGGTCTGTTAGTGCAGGTTCATGGAGGGGTGAAAGGGCACATGCAGGGTATTGCTTCCTCTTGTCTCGAACCTTGCTCAGAATGGCTAGGTATATCGGGGTGGTTTCCACCGTCGCACTCGTATTGGTTGTGTTGTTCAAGGGCAAAGGAGGAAAAGACATAAAGTCATCCTTCACACAAACCGAGAAGTGGTAAATTTCGAACGACAACGGGTTTATTGAGCTTAATGTCTGCCTCCCGTGCAACAGAGGGCGATTATTGGTGAAGTTGTGGGAATTTGGGTTGGGAACTTCCAGCCCTCCATGGATCTCCCATGAGCGGTGAAGGCCTTCTTCATGTCTGCACGGTTATCAACTCAACGAAAGCTTGCCCACCCTTCCGGCTGACCCGGACGCCCAGCAGACTCGGCCGTAGACGCACTCGACTGCGTCAAACGAGCCTCTGTCAAATGTAGCCCAAGTCGTCCCACCATCAAGCGTGATATCGGATCCGGATGGTCCAACAGCGACAGCCACCCCACATAGCCCCGGGGCCCATGACGAGCCCGATCGGTATCCGCCCGGAAACACCTCCGATGCTGTCCAGGTCTCTCCGCCATCCTCAGACCATGCTGATGTGTGGAGGGAACTATTAGCCACGTTGAAGTCGCCTCCGGTTGTAATACCGTTGCGCGCGTCTTTGAATCGTACCGAGAACACCCCGGCCGAGGCACCACCCGCAATCGCACTGCCCGAGACATCCCACTGGTACCCATCTGAGCTCCGGAAGACTCTGCCGGGATCGATGCCACCCGATGCGAGATACCATCGGCCCGCTGCGGTAGAGATGCAAGTTCCGCTGGCCGCGAATCCGAATTCTCCCTCCAAAGCAGGGGACATCCCGCTGGGGTCTACGATAGTCCAAGAGTTACCCCCATCAAGCGTCTCAATCAAACGAAATTTGCCATCGACTGGGTCGCTCACGGCAATACCCCTCTCATCGTCCTCGAAATCGACACAGTTGAAGAACGCGGATGCCTCCTCATTAGCGAAAGTCTGCGTCCAAGACTCCCCGCCATTGGCCGTGACATAAATGCGCGAATCCGCTCCTTCGCCAATAGACAGGATGACAGCCTTTTCGGCCGAGAACGCCTGCACGTCGCGGAACTGCAGGTCAGCGTCTTCGGTTGACAATTTGGGGCCAACTGATTGCCACGAAGCACCGCCATCGGTGGTGCGAAGAACCGTCCCTCCTGTGCCGGATACCCAGGCTATTTGGTCCGATACTGGCGACAATCCGCGGAATTGCTGTTGGCTGTTGGTCGGTAGAATCTCCCATGTCAAGGTCAAGTTCAAGTTCCGCTCGTGGACACCACTCCTCACTGCCAGAGGAGAGGCGATGGCGCCCAGAGTCAAGACCAATGCAAAAAGGCGCATTATCGTGGCGGTAGTTCGGACTGATCGGTTCGATACAGATGAGAGGAAACGGTCGGTCAAGAGAACCACGTCCGTAGCTAAGCTATTACGCGTAGGTAAGGCGGGGTTCGTTTTGGTTTGTGGTACACCAGCCTCCTCATTTCGTGTTGATAACCATTTCAACATCCTTCTTGCAGATCATTGAGGACCTTCCAATTCGGGCCACTTTGCTTGGCGATGCTTCTTCGTCCGGCCCCACTCACCAATCCCATGGTCCTGGGATCGCAGATCGATCATCCTGGAAGCACGATCGTTTGCTCGACTTCACGATGCACCGCTTCCGAGCTCACGACGGCGTTCATGAAACACTTGAGATTGGTGGCATTGTACTACTATCTTCAGACATTCTCCTCAGCTTTGTACTATTGCTGTGGAAGCTCCAGTGCATCTTGAACAAGACGTTTCTCGCTCCAGAAATAATATGTACTGAGGTCCTAGGTAATGTATGCCATCTGGGCCTCGTCGACATTCAATCGCTAAGCTAGTCGCCCTCCAAATGATATTTACACTGAACATTGCCACGTACCAACTCCATTCTACTCTCTGACAACTCTGTAAGGTATTTGTCTGTCCATCGTCGCTGATCGCTCACTTGCCCCCAGTAGTGAACTCGCCGTTCGCAATAGCGTCAGTGATCTCCTCGTCGGCACTGAAGTAGGCGTTTAGGTCACTTCGTTTCTTCAATAAGAGGTCGACCACCATGCGACCAAAGACAATCTCGCCAGCTTCACCCAAGTGGGTTCTATCGGTGCTCGCCAGGTTGAGATCAAGCCACTTAATGCTGCTGGCCTTTGCCGCTGCGATCGTCTTGCGCCTCCATTCAGCAAAGTCTTGGACCACTTCACCATTTTCGAAGCGACGGTGAGTGAGAGACGTGATGAAAATCTAGGTAGGATTAGTCATCAGTCTCAATGTCCTGCGCAAGGAGTGAAAACTCACCGGAGTCGCCCCAGCATCCTTTAGCTCGGCAGCAATGGCAACCAGATTGGCCCGAAACTCGTCCAAGGTAAGACTCTTTTTTCAACCCTACCATGTTCTTGGCCACCGAGAGTGGATATTTTCAGGTGAACCGTAGTGATCATCCTCTACGCATCCAGATCAGACGGATTGACGTGCCAAGTCCGTCGGATTTCAGGACAAGCACCCGAAAATGAATTCCACATTCCAGATGAGAGGCTCGATTCGTGGATCCCGGCCATGACGGGATTCCCTGCTTGGAAGAATGTTTCCCAAGAAGGTCGTGTGGATGACCTCGTATTCTAGTACACGTACCTCAGGAAGATGAGATAGAAATTGAGGTGTGGTACGTGGATTGAGTTGGTAATTTGAAGTGCTAAGAGGGTAACGGGTGTTTCTGCTTTACCCTGCTTCGAGGCAATAAGGTCAACTACTAGTATATAACTATTTCTGGTGAATCATGTTCACTATTGGAAATAAAACAGTGACACTGTTCATCTTCTTGATGTGGGTACAGCGCAAAGTTGAGCAGGTGAAGGCAGCGTTCCCGGGTCACTGCACGCTGCACGATGAGAGGATCCTTAACGGCGTCGAGTCCTCGGCAGATAAGATGCGAGGGAAGCATACCTTAGTTGAAACAACATTCAATTAAATGCATCTACCGTAAAGACGTTTCTTAGATAAGAATGGAAGAAAGGCCAGTGCCGATTATCAAAGCATGGCATCCTCGTGGCAATAGGCTAGCATCAAACCATCTGTCAGCGTGTAAGCGCGCAGGCACCAAAATTCAAGGACCGGCGTAACGCTTGTTCACTGCGTTCTGATGGGTTTCACTGACACGTTAAACTTCTCAAAGCGTGGCTGTCATCCATCAGATTCCCACCTGGGCCCTTGGCGTTGGGATGACCATACCTTAACCAGACTCAAACCCCTGCTTTTGAGAACGTGCCCATGTCCCAAAATGCGGACTGCTCCGTCGACCACACGTAGAGGGCTTTAAAGGGATATCGATGGAAGAGATCTTAAGAGTTGCGGTGGCTCTGAAATGAGTCTTCTGGCAACCGGTTGGCTAAAGTACATGTAGCTTTGTGTCTTGAACTTTTGCTTTCGTTTCAATCTCGCGTTTTTCAGTGTCGTCGCTCTTTACAACAGCTTGTCTGCATATTATTCGCTCATTTCAGCACCAACTCACGCCGATCTCTCTGTTGTTTTCTTGAATCTTTCTCGTCATCATGAAGCTCACAAGCATTTTGGGAATTGCTGGTACGGCTGGTGCCTACACCGTCACTGTTGTTGACAGATTCATGTACAAGAACATTGACCCGGTGGTTATACCGGGCTAGTATGCCAGTCATCTGCACACCTTCTTTGGATCTGATGCTGTCACTTTGAACACATCTACCTCCAAAGAGTTACAGACCGGCTGTGCCACGGCAGTGAACCCCAACGACTACTCCTCTTACTGCAAGTCAACTTCTACCTGGGAAATACCTCCATCAACTAGAAAGTCTGTTTGTTAACATGAAATCAGGGGTACCTACTCTGTTCTATAAGAACAAGACTACAACGGCCCCGGTTCCCATCAGTCGATTCAGCGCCTACTACGTTGCGATCGAAAACGCAGAAGTTGCCATTCCACAAGACTACAAGGTCGTTGTCGGCAACGCTTCCGCAAAGTCCGAAGCTGGCACCGAGCCTCTGGCGGGCATCCAATGGTTCTGCGAGGGCGGTCCCAGCTCAGAGAAGGACATCAATGGCTTCCCATTCAAGACCTGCAACACCTGTCTCCAAACTACCCACCTGTTTCACGACTGCGTCAACGAAGAGACGCTATAGTCCACATACTCTGGAACCCAGCACTGGACTGCGACTAGCAAGCCAGCCAATCGCTGCCCTCTTGGCATGAAGAGAATGCCTCAACTGCGCTTCAGCATCCGATTTGACCTTTGCAAGGCTTTGCCCGACGGTTGGGAGGGAACCGCCCCTCTGGAACTTGCCTGCGGTCCGGCATACTGTACCCATGGTGACTTCATCAACGGTTGGCTTCTAGAGGTCGCTGGAAATATGTTGCTTGCCAATTCAACGCGTGAATTCGCCGGCGTAGATGGTCCTGCAGGCAAATACAATGCTGGGTCTGTCTGTAGTGCTAAGAACGCCACGGATGCCGACCCGGAGAACGGCACTTCGGATTACGCGACCAGCAAGCAGATTCTCCAAAAACTTACAGGTCTGCAGGTTTGATTGAATGGGTGTCGATGACTTCTTTTGGCTTGGCCAAATTTGACCGCCTAGACAGTTGACTTCTCTATGTTTCGATCGGACCTTTTATTTTTCGAGGTGACTAGCCTCTCCATGGCAGCTTGCTGGGACCTCCGCATATTTGGTTTAATTTCAAGTCGGCTTCTCGGGCTCATCTGCGTATCTTGTAGATCGCTGGAGGTATTAGGGCATATTGCTTTCCTTCGCTACTTCTGTATTATACTTAGATGTTACTTGAAACGATGACAGTTGGCACTTTGCCCATCCCATGCCCGGCGAAAGCCCCCGCATGGACGCGATCAGGATGTATTACCCAAAGGAACCTGTCATTGAATTCCACCCGCATGTCTCTACTCAAAATGCTATGCAACGAGCGGCGGCGAAGCGGTTTCAAGAGATATGTCAATATTCAGGTCCTATCGTATTGAATAGCCACTACCAACCCCAGAATATTACTCTCCTCATCTACGTTAAATAATTCCATAGTTGGTGTTCAATCTATTCCGATCTGGTCTGGGTAGCCAACTCGTGCGTACTTAACATCCCGTAGACCATGGTCTGTCACATTTGCTGCGACATTCTAAGACGGCTGCACCGTTGCGGGCAAATTTAGAGTTGTCTCGCGACCGTATAGTTCACAACTAATCGTGAATTTGTAGAAGGAATTTTGTCCCAGAAAGTGAAAGCCCCTTGCTAATGTCTCCTTGTAGTCTTACCCTACTTGTACTGGCAGGGACAAAAGGGAACTTGGACATTATACTGGACATGTTTACTTCAGTAGATAACCTCGCTTCGCTTGAAACGTTGCGCGCATGTCTCATTCGGAAACCTTAACCTCCTAAGCTCCCGATGAAAGGGCCCTATTCGCGGAAGTACTGGACCAAGAGTCTGAGTCGGGGAATAATTGCCCGGAAAGAGAGACAGCGGCCAACGGTGGAGAGCGGCGGAGAACGGCCGGTGGGGTTATCCATCCTAGCGAAGGCTGCTAAGCGGCTAAATCCCGTTTTTTGACTGGTTTTTGAGTCGCTACATGATCAAGCCCACATTTGATCAGGGGCATTATTCTTATGTTCAAGAGAAATCTTCGCCACATAATAAGCCTTTCAGGAGGAATTTTCCTATCATGGTGGCTATGATACAAGCCTTCTACTTTTATATATGCATAACTTCTTCCTGTGTCATAGAGATAGCCAATGGGTAGAACCTCAAGTAGACGCGTTGTTGGTTTCACGGCCATTATTATATGATTGGCCCAAGGGTTTGGAACATTCTCCAAGTTCCAATTACGACAACACGGAACGGGCTGGCCATGCTTGGTCCTTATGCTATTAGTTTGGCGACGTAATCACACGCAAAGAAGGGTATTTCCCATTAACCGTATGGCGCCAAAAAGGCGCAACACGGGCATGTGGACCCGATTGTGTTCTTGCCGACATGGGACTCGAAGCCCGGTGTCGACTCAAATCTATCTTCTTTCATAAACATTGCTTCCAAGTGTGTTAGTCACCCCCCGCGCTGGGGAAATTGCCAAATCGGCCTGCTTCAGCAACTCTTCTATACGAGTCCACTGAAAATATAGGAAGGGGAAAATTAGTACTTGTATTACCGTGCACTTCATATTGACGGAACTTGCGCGCAAAATGTCACAAACAGCTGTAAAGACATCGTCTGTACAGTTGAGAAGCATCCACGGTCCCACATCATCTACGCCATTCACGAATTTTCTGGATGATGAAGACCGCTCAAGATCAAGAGACAGGACCAGCTATACGCGACATGATGCCTCAGGTCTCAACGAGCTGACCTTCCCCGAAGGCGGCTGGCAGGCCTGGCTGGTTGTCTTTGGGTCCTTCTGTGCAATGCTTTCGGTTTTCGGCCTCATTAACTCAGCCGCCGTCTTCGAGTCATATTTCTCTGAAAACCAACTCGCTGATCATTCGTCATCCGAGATCGGATGGATTTTCAGCTTGTACCTTTTCATTGTCTTTTTTGTCGGCATTCAAGTTGGTCCTCTGTTTGACCAGTACGGTCCCCGTGGCCTTGTTGTCGCTGGTGGTCTTTGCATGTCTGCAAGCCTTCTCTTATTGAGTTTATGCAAAGGTTCGTTTCTTCGACGGCTCAAATTTTATTGGACCTGACAACTTAATGCAAACAGAATATTTTCAAATCCTTCTGGCGTACTCAATTCTCGGTGGCTTGGGAGGTGCCCTACTGAACTCGCCCTCTTACGGCGCTATTGCTCACTTCTTTGAGTCACGCCGAGGCTTCGCCACGGGCATAGCCGCCACAGTTGGTTCGATAGGCGGAATCGTGTATCCGATCTTGCTTCAAAACCTGTTTCCGACTCTCGGATTTGGTCCGACAGCACGGATTCTTGGCTTCATCCTCCTTGGACTAACGGTACCCGCGACTCTTTTTATTCGGTCTCGACTGCCAAAGAAAGAGGGACCTGGGTCCATCTGGCCAGATTTCACTGCCTTTCGCGATCCAAAATTCAGCCTGTCAGCGATCGGAATCTTCTTCATGGAGTGGGGTCATTTCGTCCCCATTACCTACATCATCTCTTACACTGCGACTTTCCCCGGCAGCAACGTTCATTCGTACACAATCCTGTCCATTCTCAACGCCACATCAGCGATCGGGAGGTTCCTCCCAGGTCTGGCTGCAGACAAGTACGGGAGATTTAACGTCATTCTCATCACCATCGCCCTCTGCTTCATCACAGTTCTTGGCCTATGGCTGCCTTCGGGGAATTCTCAATCAATGCTCCTAACTTTTGTGGCTATGTTCGGATTCGCAAGTGGGAGTAATCTAGGCCTAGTTCCGGTCTGCCTGGGTCAATTGTGCGATGCAAGGGAATATGGACGTTATCTCTCCACGGCGATGATGATGGCCAGCTTCGGCACCCTCAGCAGCTTGCCAATTGCCGGTGCCATCCTCGAGGCACAGGAAGGAGGCCAAAACTGGAATGGACTGATACTGTTTTCTGGCGTCTCTTATTTTCTTGCTTTCATTTGCTACGCTGCGGTTCGGGTGTTGGCTGTGGGGTGGAAAATCTCAGCAAGGTTCTAAGACGGCAGTCAAAATAACCCACAATGTTTTGAAGCCCAATCCACGGCTGCATTCCCAGCTCTGCGAGATATTGCTGCTACGTTACAGACACTATCCCAGCTAGTTCAATAGACCACTTCTCATCCTCGATATCTACCACTACTTAGTACAGTCTCCTCCTTACCTTACCTCTACCGTTGCGGGCTCGGTAAACCTTAATCACTGCCATGGTACGTCTCCATGGATCCTCTACGCAATTCCGGCGAATGGTGCAAGGGCTGCTTGATGTACATGATCATGGGAGATTCGGGCCGAAGCGCCGCGGGAAAGCCGATGTCAGGGCTGTCAACTCAGCTCGATGAGTAGAGGAATCCCAGACCCTGAATCTCACCATGTCTATCTTCTCAATTTTGCATGTGGCTGCTAACATCGCTCATGAGTTCTTGAGTCATGATATACTAGAAAAGGTTCAATGGCTTTATGGTATAACACGCGGGGAAATTTGATTTAGCCGATTTGAGCTTGACTTTGCGTAGCAAGAGCTGGCGCTGACATGGTTATGTTCAAGGCAGATTTCGCCTTATCTTCTCTTACGGGCTGTTGTATTACTGACTTGGTGATTTTCTGATGTGCCAGATACAAGCAAATTGCCGTAAATTTCGGCGAAATGACTCAAAGTTGAAGCCTGTCTGCTCTATGTCCGACTCAACACCGCTGCTAGACCTGTACTTAAGACTGGGGGAGTGAACCGTGACGGCATGAAAGCAAGCAGTCCTCTGCTACAGCTGGGGCACCGTGGAATCTGGCTTGCGGGTGTTGCCGCAAAATCAAGCTAGTCCAGTCGGTGAGTTGACAGGTCTCTGTCCAAAAGAAGAGTAGGGTGGATGACATAAAGCTTCCGAACTACTCGATTTGGACAATTTCGGTCCGTGGTCCTGGGCGTGGCCCCGTCGAGATGAAGTTGAACGCTCGGCTTCTTTGGGAATATCAAGTGTGTCTATTGCCATAGGTCTGTGTTGGAAATCGGTGGCCTTTCAAGCTCCTATCAACTGACAACGCGTTCGTGAGTCAAGCAAAGCATGGTCACGGCTTTTTATCGTGTAATGGATCATTTGATTGGGCCAAATCCATAGCTAGTTTAAGCTAAGAACGTATCGGTGGCGAGTTGCTGGATGCCTTTCTGTTAACCTATCTACGGCTAGGCGGGTGGTCTGTGGTTCTGCAGTGCGAATGGCATGGGAAAGAAGAATCTTGCCGCTCAATCGGTACTGTGGCGGCCTTGTCGGCATCTGCAGGAAGAGAGGCTGGAGTATTATTGCAACTTTTATCTGCCCAATCATAGCTGATCAGGAATTCTCCAACGTAAGCCAGTGAGCGATTTATTTAGACTTATTTCCTCACCTGTTCATGAGACGTGGTCGGATCTCGGCACAGGCACAGCCTCACCTAGCGTGCAATCAATACTAGAAACTTACACCTCTGACGGGGCAAGGCCCGACCTCCCGAGAATGATCGTCATTATTAGTCTTCTTCGAGAATAATGAGGTTAATGACTGTGGACAAATGTGGCTATAGAAAAAGCATCGTTATCTCCATATCGCCCGAGTTCATGATATAATAGCCGCAACTGTCAGTGTTCCCAGACAGCCGCAAGAAGTAAGGCGTGGGGAGGCGGGGAAAGGCAGAGGTTGCGACTGATTGGACTTTCCTATCAACTCAATTTACACTAAAATTCATCTCGAGAAAAGAGAAAAGCTTCAGACGGCAGGAAGATGGGGGTTTTGTGTGAAACTGAAGATTTCTCCTCGCCTGCCACGCTAGACCCCAGCACGAGAATAACTCCACGGGCACTCCCGGTCGTCTGGAGAGCCGGCGAGTTTTGTGATCTCGGAATGTCCGACCAGGCTCGGCCCCTCCTTGTAATGAGTGCTTGAGGATTCTTAAATTGCGGATTAGCTTAACGTAGGCACTGTCGGAGATATGAAACGGCCCGATATGAGGAGGCTCTCGACGAAGACTAGTAGAAATCAAGGTGTTTCGAACGAAATCGCAGATCGAGATAGAATCAATAGGTTAATCACAGATAACTTACGTGGAACCAAAGAGGCTCACCGGCCGATTCCTAGTCATAATCGCTGTGCTCCTCGGAATGGGATAAACCACGTCCTTTTCATCATGTTTTATGACATATTATGAAGCGTTTCCGGAGATGCCCATTCGAACTAGAAACATTGACGCTTTGTTGCTGTAGGCAACTCCAGAATGCTTGATATCACCCAGATTTCAGACGAGAAGCTCTGACACACCGCAAGTATGATAGGAGCAGCATAAGCTAGCCTTATGTTGCCAATGCAAGATAAGGTGGTTTTGGCTGGACCTTTGCCTGCCGGAGACTTGCGCCCAGAACCTTACTGAGGAAGCGAACCGGTACCCCGCGGGATTGACAGTTCCCCGCGCGACATTAGCGAAGTCGTGAGGCACTGAGTTTTTGTTTGCGTCAGCTCGCCCAATTGGGATTTGAAATAGACTTTCTACGCCCGGTATGGGGAGATTGGCTGGTTGAAGAGGTTAGCATGCAGGATTCCAGGCCATCGGATAGGGCTGAAGACGATACGACCAAGTACGAGAGCGGGCAGACCAAGACCGAGCCCGTCCTAGCCAGCCTGAGTTTGGTCTAGAATCAGGCCACGATGGTAGTTCGTTGTGGCAAACGATGCAATCGAAGGAACTTAACATTACCGAAAATCTACCAAGCTTCGCTAGCTTCAACCACGGGAGACCACGAGCAAGGCCCTAGCCTGCTTCCAAATTACGAATTGGGTGATGAAATAGAGTTCACGCACCTACACCCGAGTCAACGCATGCATATTTTCTTTAACGTCAGAGTTGCGACCCCAGCGGGAGGTCTAATCTTGTCCAACATTCATTCGCATAACATCACGGCAAGTCAAAGTCAGGCCATTTCCGCCCCGTTTGAGTTCATGGCTTTGGTGAAGCAATCCGGCTGGCAGCGCTGATACGATTTCCCATGGCGATCATCGATGCAAGTTGCGATGGACATGATAATAATGGACGTATATCTGGTAGCTCTAATGCCTTGCTCCCTTGGACACTGCGTCTGAAATCATTCGGGGCCACGTAGCAGACCGTCAAATGCAGTCAGAGGAACAAATGCCAGATCCAGAACTTCGATCAGTTGAGGAATGGAGGACCTCATGTGCGAGAGGGGAAAAGTAGCTGGACCGTAGGAAAACTTGGCCCAGCAGCTCTTCCTCCTGTTGCGAATTGAGCAAACTACTCTACTATAAGATGAACAGATAGCGAGCCAGTGAAGGGAATTTTTTGACTGGATGACCTTAAAGTCTGAGAGAGAAATCCGAAGTTGATCAACATGTTGCGGGTAATGCTCACCATCTGGAATAGTCAAGGAAGCCTTCTTCGGATAAAAGAATCTTCTGAAACAGATCATCACAACTCTTTCTCCAATGGAAGTCCGTGGCTGTCGCACTGAGCTTTTCCAGAGGTGCTCGAAGTGAGCGATGCGGCGGGTGGGGCCGACTCCAAAGAGGGGAACGGAGGCCTTGCCCGCCATACATGTGTCTCTCGAGACATGCACCCAAGCTACTAGTATCCAGGGAACAGGAACGGGCATAGAAACGATGGGGACCTAAGCTGAGAGACAGGGAGCGTACGGGGGTCAAGCCATCAAAGTTCGGCTAGAAGTCCAGAAGAAATTCATTCCACGAGGCGTCTGGATGATTGCAGGACTCAAGCATTGCCTGTTCAAGGTTCAGTAGCGTCCTCCAGAGACATGATATTTGTTACATGTAGGTCAAGAACCATGGCCGGCTAGATCTTTCAGGACTCATTGAGCAGGGATGGAGTTACCAGTCTACCTTACCTTGGATGGTCCTCGCGGGATGATCTCCTGCTTCTCGACTCGGAAATCACGGCCCGGGGTCTATCAGTGCTTTGAACTACGCACAGCTGTGATGAACATGAAGTGGGGATGGTTTACATATTCCAAGACCCCCACAACACAGCATGACTCCGACGATATAAGCTCTCTTGTATCTGTTTCCTCTGCCATCCCATCCATCATATTCCATTCCAAGCCATTTCATGCGATGTCTTCGCCGAGCTCAGCAAATACCACGGACATCGGTGGAAGAGTATACAAACGCCGACCCGGCGCTTGCGAAACATGCAAAGTACGAAAACGAAAATGTGAGTTGAGAAGCTTGAGAACATCTTCGAAGCTGTAGCATAACAATTCATAGGCGATGGCGGCAGGCCGAGTTGCGATAAGTGCCTTGTAAGTGTACCTATGCCTGGACTGGACGCCATGGAATCTCATTACTTGCAGTCATCCGCCTCCTTCTGCTTCTACGTCACACCAAAGAAGAGGGGAAGATCCAGTCAGAACAGTAGGAAGATTCAACTATACTGCGTTGTTTTCCATACAGCAGCTAAGCACATCCGACCAGGCTTGAACGCGACAACCAGACAAAGTGCATCATGCGATGATTTCAACTTCACGTCACAGCAATCCACCTCACCCCCTTCACCCACAGATCACCTGAACTACTTTGGGCCCTCGTCAACTCAGTCATCTCTCTCAGGTGTAAACAGGCTATTGGATCTTGGGCAACTCCCGGCCCCGGGTACGACTGAATCCCTTGAAGGACACTGGGGACCGTTGTCAGGTGGTCTATTGAACTCGCCTGATGCTCTAGGAGCACAGAGCACGGAGATCATCGCCAGCCCAGTCTCTTCAGCATTGGAGTATTGTTGGAGCACGCAGCTCTTATCTAATGGCCAAAGCGTCTCTGGATTCCAGGAGTTTGATAGTGTTGCATCGGCCGGCTGGAGCCTTGAAACTCTGCAGACAACCACCGGCGAGAGCATCATCGACCATTCCGTTCATGGTATGCTTGCAAGCCATAATTCTGGGAGGCAGTATACCAGCTTACAGGATGATCAGCGACATCTGCGTACTCAACAACCGATATGGTGAAGCTCTTTATAGGAAGAGATCGGAGTTCTTGCAATTCTAAACAGTTTGGGCAGAACCTCATGGATCTTGTAGACGAATCTACCACTTGCTGTTACAGCCCAAAGCTTCCGGAGAGTACCCACCAAAGGGTTCAGCCTAGCCTTGACACACTAGTTGAGTTTCTTCATGGTACACTGCTATCAATTCCAGGAGCAGTCTTGATAGGGTTGAGAACCGAGGCTAACTGTTGCTGGCAGCTTTCACCGCATCTGAACCATATCTGTAAGTATTGTAATAGTACAGCGTACAAAGCCTGCTGGTAGTATGAGTGTGATCTAACCATCTGTCTTAGTGGGTTGAAATATGTTCAAGACTCTGAAATTCTGCGACTCTTTGAAGAGGTGGTTATGAAAGGGATGTCGGATCATGTTACGAGTTCGATAGTATACGCCGCACTTTCTATTGGTTGCTCAATCTTGATGCGGAAATCCGTCCGTTCCAAAGAGACAGAGTCGAACATGAGATGCTTGTATAGCAATGCCATGGTACATGTCGAGAAACTGCACTCGTGTCCTCCATCAGCTCTGAACTTCAAGGTACTTATACCTTCAGTGCTGCCCAAGTATACTGAGCTATTCTAACTCAATCAAATAGGCACTGATAACAATGGTAGGCATTAACGATTTGAGACACGGTGAACGGTGTGGAATTGTAGCTGACACTTCTCGTAAAGCTCGTTGCCTCGACCTTTTGGAAACCGGCAGACACTAATTGGCTGCTCGGCGCTGCAGTTTCTTGCGCTCAATCTTTGAGACTAAACAGCTTGGCATGCCTCAAGATAGTCTGCCAGACCAGTGAGGAAGTCGAATTATTGAATCACGCGTTTTGGCTGCTGTACATAATTGAAAAGCCTTTTCGGTTGCGTAACGGACAAGCTTCGGTAAACTCGCCATTCTCATTCGCAATTTCATCATCAGCCACATAAGTCACGCACTAACTTGTCTCCTCGCATTTAGGCTTTGAATGATGCTTACATCGACCACGAGCCTATATCTTCCGAGATCGGAGCTAGGAAGCCGTCGATGCAGACCTTTGGAGTTCGTTACCGTCTGGCTCAATACTGTGCCAGAATAGCAGACGAATTTGACATACAGGAAGCTCAATCCGGGTCGACGGTATTCACCGTAGAAAATGTAGATCACTGGTTGGAACAACTTCAAAGATTGAGAGTTGACGTTTTCAATGCACGAAGACCAGCACCTACCACGATGTGGGACTCGAGAATCGCCCCACCCAACAGCCCAAGTATTACTAGCATCTCAACAAGCCTGCTGTACTTTGATCTGGTATCGTGTTTCTGCGGAAGATTTTCAGCCAGACCTTTGAGCGACTCAATCTCTGATAAGATAGAACAAAAGGTTATCGAGTCTGCCATCGACATTTTGAAGTTACTCGTCGAAGTTGATCCTACCAAAGCCGGCACAGATCAGTATGTTTCCCTCGCGCTGTCTTCTACGGTCTCAGCACTGACCCAATTTCTTTCCAGGAATCTTGTGCGCATTGCCGTCAGCTCATTCTGCCTAGTTGCAACTTTCATTTCGAGGGCGAACGAGCGGGCCACAATCTTTAGATACCTGGTTTCGACACTCGGGTTCTTCGCTCGGATGACTGTTACTTCGCCACTCATGACATTGGGGAAGTTTAGCTCCGTGGTAGACTCCGTACAGAAAACACTCGAGAACAACATTTGAAAAGCTTTGATATATACTTTGTACTAGAGAAATTGC
>JFFI01002530.1:4845-27280 GCA_001563125.1 Colletotrichum salicis
CTTCAGGGGTCGTAGTTGACCCCTGCTCTGCCCAGCCTCGAGGTCGAATTGGACTTCCAATCCGACAACTTCATTTGCATGTTCATACGCTGTACGACTACCTTATGCTAAGGACAATACTGCATGGCAGACACCTGGTCCGCGAGTGAGCTCAAGCTTCAACCCAGTCGCCTCTATTCGAAGCTGGTCTGAGAGTCGGGTTGATTGTCAGCCTAGGATCGACGCTACAGCCACAGCGTAGCCAAACAAGAATTAATGTCGCCTGTATCACCTTACTGGTAGTCCGTTTCCATTAGGCAACAAAATTTGTTGTGCAATATTGGCATTGCTGATTCGACCGCGCCACGACGTCGTTTATCTCGCCCGATGCTGCGGGCCGCCAATGCGTGGATCTCCAACCGTCTAAGACACAATGACGGCTGAGTTTCACTTATTCCCCATGGCACAAGGCGCGACATTCGTATGTGGAGCGTCAGCAATTGGCCTGCAGCTGCGCCTCGTCCGAGTTTCCCTAGCTAGGTAATACTAAGTATCATTTCGCGGGTTCGTTGCTTATGAGCTGTGCGCTGTGAGCCAGAAGGATCACGCTAAAATCTTATGGGAACATGGATTATGGCTCCATGTTTTGGTGCCATGTCTGCCTGCCAAGAGACCACGAAGTCTCCTTTAACAATGAAATAGCTACAATTCCGCAATGATGGATGGTTTGGAATACGGCCGTGAAGTCTCAACCGAAAGTTGAGCGAAGACTCTCATTGTCGTGCAACATGAGCCGCAAGACATTTGGCCTCGACGCCTCGGATTTACCACAGGACCCATACTATCCCCAAACAGACCCTACAGGCCCCAGTTTCCTTGATACAGAAGGATGCCTCTGTGCTTTACAGGTAACACCCGCCGGCGGAGCCCCAGAGCCCGCTTGGCAATGCATCGGAGACCAAAGCCAGGGAAGCATCTACACGATCAAGACCGGCAGATGGTTCAACACACTCAATGGGGTGGGTAATGCCAGTGGGTCCATCAATGATGCTTCAAATCCGCCAGATACCGAAAAGCCCCGACGGTGGCTCTCTGGAGCATTGCGAGACTCGCCAAGTGACGACGGGCTGAGTGTCTACGACAGCGCCTGCACCGGCAAGAATAACACCAGATTCTCGACCTCATTTTACGAAGCGGCGGCACAGATCAACGCAGGCCAGCAGCCATATAGCGCCGCGCCGTGTTACAGACAAGGGGCGGTTCCGATAGAGATTCAGACCGTGGAGAGCTGGCAGGCTGATGGGTGCAGCCCTGGCTTTCTATGTGAGTATAAGTCTCAGAACTTACATGTCCCTGTGCGTCTAAAGGACAAAGTTTGCTAATATCCGTGTAGGTGAGAACAATACTGTCAACTCAATACCCCAATACTGCCCGCCGTTGGACGGATGTCAAATGGCGAGGTTAGCATCAACCACCTGCAACTTTGGCGGCAGGAACACTGGCATGGGGCCTTTTGAGCCGGTAGTCTGTCAAGCTGGAAACTACTGCCCCGAAGAGAATAACGGCAAAATATCTATTGTATGTCCGGCTGGCTCATATTGTAAGCCTGGAGCCGCAAGTCCGACGCCATGCTCGGTTGGCAGTCGTTGCCCGGAAGGCTCTTCCTACGAGCTGTTCCTCATACCCCTCGTCATCTTGATCATTGTCGATCTTCTGATGATCGCCGGTATGGTTATCTACCGATTCCGAAAGCGCTTTAACGAACACCAATCAAATAAGAACCGGAGGCCGACTTTGAAGCGTGGCATGAGCAGCATGAGAGCTCAGATTACAGGGTACAGGGCACTTTCAGACGATACCGACAGCGAGATGCTTCCGATGGGCGCAACTTACATCCCCAACCGGACCGATTCGTACGGTGGAGGGTTTCAAGCCGCACTGGAGCTCGGATCCGAATACTCCGTCAACGTCCGGCCCACGAGTGAGATGCTCAACCCTCAGCTGATGGCATTCGTCTCCTCGATGCGGCGCGCGACTGATGCAACCAACTTTGGTCTCTTCTTCAGCTACTCTGATCTCAGTTTCCAACCCAAGAAGAGCTCCAAGATGATACTTCAAAATGTTACCGGATCCATCGATCGGGGAACTTTGACAGCTGTCATGGGCGGTTCCGGCGCTGGCAAGTCGACCTTTGTCAATGTCCTCATGGGCAAGACCAAGAACACGGGGGGCACGGTGGCTGTCAACAGTAGTCCGGACAAGTTGAAACGATACAAGAAGGTCGTTGGCTACGTGCCTCAAGACGACATCGTGTTGCCGGAGCTCACAGTCTACGAAAACATTGTTCACAGCGCCAAAATCCGCCTTCCCCAGACTTGGTCCACAACTGACATTGAGTCTCATGTCGAGTCTGTCATTGACTGTTTGGAACTCTCGCACGTACGCAATTCCTTGGTGGGCTCAGTGGCTGCACCAGTCATCAGTGGCGGGCAGCGAAAACGTGTGAGCATCGGTATGGAACTGGCATCTGCCCCAATGGCAATCTTCTTGGATGAGCCAACGAGTGGCCTTGATGCTACCGCGGCTTCGTCTTTGATGCGGACTTTGAAGGCAGTTGCACGTCTGGGAATCACTGTCATTGTCATCATCCACCAACCCCGTACCGAGATCTTTGAGAATTTTGATAATCTCATTCTCCTCGGCAACGGCCAGACTATCTACGAAGGCCCTCAAGCTGAGGTGCACGACTATTTTGAGGGCCTCGGCTTCGGGTTCCCAGAGCACAGCAATCATGGCGACGTGGTCACCGATATCATCACTGGAAATGGCCGCGACTACAAGCAAACTGGGGAGATCTCAAAAGACTCACTAATTTCGAAGTGGTCAGACCACCGTCTGGCTCTCGCACACAAAGAACGACATGCCTCCTCAATCATGAGTAACAACGGCATATACGCCGCCATCAAGCATCGTGGTGCGCCGCTGTATAGGCAAACATGGCTTTGCCTTCGCCGAGCTATGCTTCAGCAGTACCGCACTAAAGCAGCTTTCTGGGCTGAGATGGGCCTCGCGGCGCTCGCCGGATTTCTCCTTGGCCTGGCCGAACATTCGAAGAAGGGCATCTTATTCACGGGCACCTTCAAAGAGCCTTACTCGATATTGTCAACTGCTGTGGACTTCAAGTCCGCCCCTGAACTGGCTCTCCTGGTCTCCATCGCCGTGGGTCTGGTGTCTGGTGCACCTGGTGTCAAGACGTTTTCAGAGGAACTGCTCGTGCATCGGAGGGAAGCTGAAGCGGGCCATAATCGGCTGGCCTACTTCCTCGCAAAGGTCGTCTCAGTTCTCCCTCGCATGCTTTTTGGTTGCCTACATTTCACGACTTTCTTATTCATCCTTACGGTACCCGTGATCAACTGGGGCCTTGCTTTCCTTACAAACTTCTTCTACTTTTACTGTATCTACGGATTGGCGGGTATCGTCAGCATGCTCGTCAGGCGAGAAGATGCCCCGCTGTTTGCGACGATGATCAGCCTTATTGTTGCGATCCTATCGTGAGCTGCCCCTCCACTGGCCAAGGTCAAGGAATGGCACTTGGAGTGGCTTTGGCGCGCTTCGCCCGGTGTCTGGCTTGCGGAAATATACTTTGGTCAGCTGGTGTCGCCCTTTGGTTATTTGTATGACGTCGACTCTGCTGCAGTGGCGACTGGCTTTCACTTAAATTGGTTATGGCGCAATATGGGAGTATTAGTTGGAATTGGAACCATCTATAGATTGCTTGCATTCCTTGCTATGATTTTCGGGCAAAGGCGGCGTAGATAGACTGCTCCATGGACCTATTCAATGCAGGAGGACGGAGGTGGAGGATCTCGTTCATCATCATCGACCACGTCTACTTCCATGTCTGTTTGGATATCCTGAATAGAAAAGTTAGCTCGGAACATGATAGATAAGATCAACTTTACCTGAATATGTGAAGTGATTCCTCTCGATAAACCAACAATAACGATTAGAGAATGTGTGATCGATAGGATCGAGGAGTGATATGTTGGCGTTACGGGGGGAACCAAATGATTCCTCCACAAGCCTGAGTCCAGAATCCAAGTGCCGGTGCCCTCGTCTCCTAAAACGTCTGAAGGGATGTTCCCAGTGATACCACAGATTGCATCGCAATGTACCGAGTTTCTTGATACCTGGTTGAGATACACGTTGGTGGTTGTTCTTATGAGAATCTTCAATGTCCCAAGGCGAATTGCAGGGTGCCTTCGTACAAGGTCAAGTGGCATCTTGATGGCGAGTTGCAAAGAAACCTGCCTATGAGTGACAAGGACTGGAAGACCGAGGAGCGCCATAGTTATCCGAGGCGAAGAATTGTAGGGAGTCAAATTGACAATCAGACTTCGGTCGAGATTGTTTATCTCTAGGAGTTTAGCTGGCCAAAATCTCGCTCGATCTGCCGGAGGGTCGTAGGTGACATCGTAAGTTGCGTTGATGGTCGGAAAGTCACCTCTACTGTTGAGATACGGTTGAAGCGTAGAATACCATGCCTCCGAAGATGAGCTCTCACAGTGTATGCTACGCTTATCTTCAAGCTGGGGACATTGATATCGAGCGACGGCGGCAACACATGAAGCTGCTGCGTTCCTCCATCGTTTGGTCTGTGCGGAAATGACAGGCGGAACCCAAAAGAGTGCTGACCACTCCTGAATATCGAAGGGCCTTCAATAAGTTTCAGGGATCGATCAAAAAGCTGGGAGACCCATTAGACTTCAATAAGAGAGTTGGGTCCCGGTTGCTTGCTTTCCGGATGTAGACAGTTGTGTTCGACTCGGGCAAGTTGGCAGAAGGGCCGATGACCGTATTGCCGATACAACTGATGTTGATTTGACCTTTAGTGGATGAGTTAGCTTCAAATCTTCCATTCCACTCATTCGCAAAGTTGGGGTCAAACCTTGGAGGCAGAGATTCATCGAAGAAACGGACACTGAATGCTTCACCTCGAGGTTGACTTTACCAAGAATTTCCTCGCCCTGACAATAGCAGGGTCGCCCGATGGGCGCATCAATGATTAAGCTGAGTTTCATGTCATTTAGTGCGAAGATGCGTGGATGACTAGAGCGAGTTGAGACCTTGATCTGATGTCGATTGAACAGTTGAACTAGAAGAAGACAGAATGCAATTTGGGTGGAAAGGCCTCCGGTACAAATAATGCATCAAATACTGTAGGTAAGTAGAGATCAATCGCTCTCCCGGCTTGGGCAGCCTCAAATGACATTAACTGCGGAGGAGCTCAGGTCGACCCGGGTGCAATATGTCCTGGAACGTGCTGGCTGCTAACGACCCGTGGCAAGCATCATGGGACATGGCGAGCGGCATGGTTCTGGTTGCTGTGTTGGAAGCTATTATGGCACGCACTCTATCAGTCCATGATATGATGCTTCTCATCACAACAATATTCCCGCAGAGATCCTTCTTTCAATCATACGGCAGACGGCATGTAATTGCTGGGATCTCTCAATAAAGAACGGCTTAGTCACGCGGAGAAACAGTGTGGGAGGTGAGTGTGTTGGAATCACAGGGTATCTGTTGTATACAACAGGACTGCCCGTATGGGCTGGAGCTCGCCGAACAATATGGTATATTCGGAAGCTGTAAATCGGTATATCTAAGGGAAAGTAGGAGGTTAGCAGCAGCAGCAGCGGAAGCGTAGATATAGCTGTTGGCAGCCCGGAGACGTAACCTCCGGGCTCCGCTGCCGCGGCCGGCAGCCGGCAGTTACTGCTGACCGCCTGCCCGTATTCTGGTCACGTAATCCAACAGAGTGAGTACACAGAACAAGGAAGCATCGGGAACAAGGGACGAGCGCGATACGGCTGCGCTTTTCTGCCTGGGCAGAATTTAGTATCGAACGTTGCCGTAAATCTCCGCACTAATCTTGCCAGGCTAATAATGCTCATTAGACGGCGATGGCGCGGGAATTCAGGCGAGGGACCTGTAGACTGTCATCATAACAGTATGTGATTCGTACGTACACGAGGAAAGACTTCCTTGAGACGTATAACCAAATGTTAACAGTGTGAAGTTGTTGAATTGGTTGGAAGCAAACAATTCAGAACGGCAAGATGATGTTGCCAGCACTCTCTTCTTCGGCTTCTTGACCTCCCATTGGTGAACCATTCTAATTTGTGCCAAGAACCGATACAGATATCACTCGTACCCAGTGGGCATCATACATGTAGGAAAGACAGTGGAAGCAGACTTTTCAGGGCATGACCCCGGTGCTATTTACGTGACGTATCGAGCGAGACCGGCCGGCCAAGAGCCAAGTTTCCGGTCTCTCTCTAATTCCACAACGTACCCCCATCAGATCAAGTAGCCCCAGACCAGTGGCGGGACTTCAGGGGTCTTTTTCCTTCTTGATTCAAGGAAGCACTCATATAACCATGACTATGCTTGGTCTCGTTGTGACCAAAGTCCAACCTAGCATCCAGAGGTTCCATCTCTAACCCACTGCTACTCCTTTTGCGCACCTACCCCTTTCTCTCAACCATTATCAGTCGCTTTGGCAATCATCTCAACATCATGTCGGGCGAAGCAGAGTCCAGCACTTCTAGCGAACTTCGATTACAGAGGGAAAAGACAGACACGTCGTACACATACGATGACCAAAGAGGCTGGAGGCGCTGGAGGATCTTCCGTCCAGGCCGTGGGATTTACCACGACATCAAGAGGCGCCTACCATACTACTGGAGCGACATCGTTGACGCGTGGACATACCGCACAGTAGCCAGCACCATTCGAATGTATTTTGTCAAGTATGCACATGGTACTGCAGTCCAAATCGCCCCCTTATGCTGACAGCCGAACGACTATAGTCTCCTCCCTGCGATAGCCTACACTCTCGACATGTATCGACGAACAGGACAATTCTTTGGCATCAACGAAGCCCTCTTCTCATCTGCGCTCGCTGCCGTCGTCTTCAGCACCCTCAGCGCCCAGCCCCTCACGATCGTCGGCGTCACCGGTTTGATCTCGCTCTTTAACTTCACAATCTACGATATCATCAAGATTTACGACGTTTCCATTTACCCACAGTTCATGGCTTGGACGGGTATTTGGGCCGCGATTTTCCACTGGCTCGTCGCCGTATTCAACGCATGCGACTATATGCGATACGTCACGGACTTCTCGAGCGAGGCTTTTGGTTTATACGTTGGCATTATCTACATCAGTTTGTGAACTCGACGCAATAGTCGCAGAACATACTGCTAACGAACACATAGTCAAGGGTGTGGAAGAGTTAGTCAACGAGTTCGATGCCGAAAGCAGCGCGACTGGTTACCTGGCTTGTATGATTGCCATTTTATACTTCGGCACCGTTTATACGCTAGAAAAGCTGGGCTCTAGCAGTCTTTGGAAGTCTGGCTACCGAGGAATCCTAGCCGACTATGCCTACGTGGTAAAATTCTGGTCTTGCCGCGGATGATTAGAGACAGGTACTGACTGTGCTTGCAGTTTGCCACCATCTTTTGGGTGGGTTTCTCGCACATCCCTGGTACTCTCAAAGGAACGCACATCATGAGGGTTCCTGTCGTCGACGCCTTCCAACCTACGCAACCTAGGAACTGGGTGATCGACTTTTGGAACCTTGATACAAAGTGGTTATTTGTTTCTATGCCATTTGGATTTCTGGTGATGCTGCTCTTCTATTACGACCATGTAAGTCCTGTACCTTACTTCTAGACCACCTGCAGGCAAGATCGCTGAATATTCCTTCAGAATGTCAGCAGTATCACCGCACAAGCACGTCAGTACCCCCTGAAGAAACCAGGAGGTTTCCACTGGGACTTCTTCTTGCTCGGCTGCACGACGTTCATCGCAGGCATGTTGGGTCTACCGATGCCCAATGGCCTCGTCCCCCAGGCCCCAGTTCACACCGATTCCTTGACAGTTTACGAGACAAAGCTCAAAATCATACCGACTTCCGAAGGAGAAGATACAGAAATCAGGCGATCTGTAGTCGTTGCTACACACGTGGTAGAGCAGAGAATCTCCCATTTATTGATGGGCCTTGCTCTAATAGGCACCATGACGGGTCCCCTTCTAGTGGTGCTTCATACCATGCCAGCTGCTGTCTTTGCTGGCGTTTTCTTCATTGTTGGTGTAAGTGACTGTTTCAATCCTTGTCATTATGAAATGAACGGCTAACTGCTATGTTTCAGTGGAGCTCAATCGAATCGAACAGCATCCTTCAGAAGTTCCTCTTTCTCCAAGCAGAGGAACGCTTCATACAACGAGACGAGATACTCCTCCAAGTTCGGCGCCCAAAGATCTGGTTGTACATAGCTCTACAGTTCGTAGGTGTTGCAGCTTGCGTTGCCGTCTCCCACACGCTGGGTGCCATTGGTTTCCCAGTCCTGATCATCCTGCTCATTCCGATGAGAGTCATGGTGATACCCATGTGGTTTTCTCAGGAAGAACTTCAAATACTAGATGACTTCACGGCGACGAACAAGATGGTATTGGCAAGTTTAGGAGACAAGCCTGGACTACCTGGAGGCTCTCGGGAGGAGGATTGGGGACATGAGAGGAGAGCTAGAGAGAGCAAGCATGGAGTTGCTAGAGAAAGGGCTGGAAGTCTGCATCGATAGATCAAAGTGGTGTATAGATAGGAGATAAGGTAGGTAAGTCAGGGTACAGTCCTAGCGACCCCCGCGCTAGACAACACCTGATCTATGCTTGGTCGAGAGGTTGGAGTACAGAGGTTTGCTATCGATGGCTACTAAGTAGCAAGAATCTCGATCATCCTTTTGAAGTCAGGCACTTCATCAATCCAATATTTCAGAAGATTCACCACATCCTCAACACTATATTTCCTGGCACGTGTGGTAGCTTGTCATGTAAGCCTCCGTATGCTGCAGCAATCAATACAAGCGCGCTTCGTGTGTAAGACTGCAGCATCAACCATGTACCATGATGCCGATGGAAGAACCCCGACTTATTAATCTTGATTCTCCGCACACAGAAGTCGAGAACTCGCGAGGCCAGCATATGGGAGTCCCTGTCATCTCCAAGCTGCCAATGCACAGCGGCGTATATGAAAGGCCAGTACATCAGCTCCAAGCGATCTATAAAATAGCCACTAAGGATGAATCTTAACTGCCCGTTCTCGTCAAAGTCGAAAGCAACGTCGCTGGCATCGTCTATCGCCGGTCGTAGGCTCAGTGGAAGAGACCTGGCCCTACGGAGCAGAGACACCGTGTTAGTTTTGCACGAGGCACTGAAGGGCGGGTTGCAAACGCATACCAGCTGTGAGCTTGTCGTTCGAATTCCAGGGTTGTCGCCACTTTATCCGCAACGTTGCCAGTATTCTGGTCATTTAAGCAAGTCGCAGATAGTATGCGGTTGTTTCATCGTCTGAGTGCTATTTCAGCAAGGTAGAAATACCAAGCAGGCTCTCCTTGGGATTGTATCGACTCGGGAGGATCGGGAAAGAGATCTGGATAGCGCAGATCCCACGCACTCGTCTTGATGATTCCTAACTCCAACCGCACCTCACTATTCGATTGTCAGTACATGCACTACAGCTTGAGAATTAAAGTAGAAATAAGAGTGGAGGGACTCACAGTTCGGACTTGAAGCATGCCCAATGAATGGTCTGTTGCAGGCGAATAGCTCCAGGGCTGGCGTCGCGACAAGATAGTTGGAAGGTATGGCAGCTCGACAAAGCCCGCGTGAACATCTTCCAGGCATCGGCTGGTCGCATAGTAGTCATTAAATACACGCCAGCTAAGAAGCAGCACTGAGCTTCTGCAATGCCACTACTAGACAGTAGCAAACCCATTCGCCTTTGCGCCGCAACGAAGAACGCCTCAGCTCGGCTGAAATGCTCATTTTATCGAACGGACAGAGACGTTTGTGCCACGCCATTGTCATGATCTACGGTCGTGCCTAGAGGCAAGACGAGGAGCTATAACTTTGTCAGACATTGGTTGCACGTATCGTAAACAGAGGTTGCCAAAGGTAAAAGGTGGCTTACGACCAAACATGACCCAGCATCCCAACCGAACCCGTTGAGGGAGGTACTCTTGATGTGTTCTTCAATCGTCGCGATATCTAATACTGAGTTGAATATGTGGTAAACGGACAAGAAAATGCCGAGTAGTCTGGAGGCGTCCTGAACATCCACGTCTGGTACGAGGAGAGGGCGGGACACCACGTCGATCCCTGGGGAGATAGCAGCGGGCGATTCATGTGATGAAATGTTCACGTCGACGGTTTTCCAGACTGGCCAACTGAGAATCACATCGCGGTTGACGTAACGAACTTCAAAGGAATTGATCCAGTCGATATCGGTTGTTGGGAAAAGCGACGAAGCAAGCGACGAAGCAAAGTCCAAGCTCGGTTGAGGAGCAACAGGTAGCGGGCGGCTCCCTTTTACTACACTTTCCAGCTCGTCCAGCCTCCGTAGTATGGCGAGACTGGCTGCATCGAAACTGCGCTCCCGATTTTGTTGGATCAGACGAAGCGCAGCAGAGACGAAGAATAAGGAAGAAATTCCCAATTCTTGGGCGCAAGCAAGGCGGGGAGGATATCTGAGGGGCAGGAAAGAGCACACACCTAGCCTTTTCGAATTCATGGTAGACGCACTCTATCCCCAGCTTCTTGCAAGAATTGCAGGCTGGCTTCTCGTTGTCACATTTGGTCCGTCGCTGACGACATGTCAAACAGGCCTGGGCAGCTCGTTTCCGAGGATACGCAGGTCTCTTGCGGGAACTGGCACGGGTTTCTGCGTGTGCACCGGACATGGTCAACGACGATGGGTACAGGTTCGCGGAGTGTAGGATCAGAATGGACGAGTAGCAAAAAGGACCGCTGCAGGTGTCACAAGGCATTTGCTACGGGCCCAAGCGTTTGGGTCGTTCCGCGGAAAGCCGGAACTGGTCAACCTTTTCGGAGGATCGACACCCTGCGGTGTAAGATTACTCAACATCGTCTAAGGTCTGGAGTCAAGGAGACTACGGAACTAGGGCAGAAATATTACTGGAGAACACGGGAGTCACTGATACGAGAACTTGGTATGGGCGTTTAAAAACGGCCATGCACAGGCTGCGTGTAAGCCGCATTGAGTAGACGCTTGATGATATTGAGCCGGTGATAATTTTTCTGTCATTATATGACGATTTGCGAGATATTACGCAGTCACGCCATTCGATGCTGTTTTCGAGCAAGCAAGTGATGTTGTTTACTCAGTTGGGTGCTACGCCCACAAGATGTTACCGATTCTCAGCCCTCGGTTGAAACCCGCAAATGGCCAGGTCGGAGTTACCTTCAGGGCTTACACCGCACCGGAAACCGAAACTCACCGTCAACCGGTCGACACGCTCCATATCGTGGACACGAACATGTACTTTGCCGACTACTATCACCCTGAGATAACGGAGGATCTGTGGTGGGGAGAGATCGAGGCCTCGTTCACTGCCGAAGAGACGGGGCGATTTCGAATTCGGTCTGACTGTCCATGGAACTGCCAATCTTTACATTGACGGGTAGCTCGTGATCGATAACGAAACCACTCAAAGAGGCGGCGGAAGCTTCTTCAATGCCGGAACCGGGATCAAGGCGCTGGTAACCGGACAGACATACAACGTCACGGTCAAATTCGCCAGCGGCGCGGCATCCAAGGTCAAGGACGCTGACGGCGTGGTTTCATTTGGCGGCAGCGGTGTCCGCATTGGCGGTGTTGAAGTTCGTGACGCGGATCAGGAGATTCGCCGCGCAGCAGAGCTGGCAAAGTCGGTGGACCAAGTCGTCGTATGCGTCGGGCTCAATGCGGACTTTGAGCAAGAGGGCCATGACAGTCCTCACATGGACTTGCATGGAAGAACAGATGACTTGGTTTCTGCTATTGCTGCTGCCAATCCATCCACTACCGTCGTAGTTCGGTCCGGGACGCCTGTGACAATGCCCTGGGCTAGTTCCGTATCGGCAATTATCCAAGCATGGTACGGCGGAAACGAGATGGGTAATTCCATCACAGATGTCTTATTTGGAAACGTCAACCCATCGGGCAAGCTGCCCTTGTCGTTCCTAATCAGGGTTGAGGACAACCCGGCTTTCCTCAACTACCGGTCGGACCAGGGACGAGTGCTTTACGGCGAAGACGTCTTTGTTGGGTACCACTACTACGAAGCAGTCAAGAGACCTGTTCTCGACCCCTTTGGGTGGGGGCTATCCTACACGACCTTCAAGATTGACGGTCTACAGGTTTCTCACGGAGTCACCGACGGTGATGAGAAGATTTTGGTGCGCGTCAAGTGGAACAACACTGGCACGGTCGATGGTTCCAAAGTTGTCTACGTTGCGCCCCAACACCCCTCAATTACACGCCCTGGAAAGGAGCTCAAGGGGTTCTCAAAGTCGCATGTTAAGGCGGGACAGTCCGCTCAGGTGGAAATTGTCTTGAGCAACAAATATGCTCTTAGCTTCTGGGATGAACCGCGCAAACAGTGGGTGGTGGAGGCCGGGAAATACGACATCCTTGTTGGCACCAGCAGCAGTGAGACGCCTCTTGCGGCTACGGTGGAGGGTGAGAGACCAGCTGGTGGTCAGGCATTTGAATGTCAAAGGCTTCTTGTAGAGCAGAATATCAAGAATAGACTCAGTCCAGAATCAGTTGAGATGTGGCTTGGTGAACTCACTCGGAATAAACTTGCGTCAGAATGGATGTGAGATGTGTTTCTCTTCCGTGTTGGGGCGAGACTGGTACTCGCTCGAGAACGCACCGAGCTGGTGGATGGCTCGGTGTTTTCAGGCCCCCACCCTTCCGTAGAATATTGAATTTGGCGGTTTAAATAAGTGCATGCCCCTCAACTTCCTCTGATCCATCCATCTCGATGGATGAGCTCGCTTATCTTCGACTACCCTCCAACATATCAACGACATGATTCACTGCATACAATTTCAATAACATGGATTCCGAACTGCTAGACACAGCCTGGATTTGGCATCCGGAGTGGCAAGACCATGGCGCAAACACCGCTGGTGGCATCGTCCACTTCCGCAAGAGTCTGAACCTTGAGGAAGTTCCACAGGGGCCGTCAAGAATCCAGGTTACGGCGGACACGAGATATAAGCTTTTTATCAGCGGTGAAGACGTGTTTTCAGGCCCCTTCAAAGGGGACGAACACCTCTGGTTCTATGACGAGATCGATATACAGCCATTCTTGAAGGCCGGGGTGAATCGCATCTCAGTCAGAGTCCTGCGATTCTTTCATGCTACGCAGTACGCCACGAGTTTCCCACGACTACCCATTCCTGGACTTTTCATACGACTCCTGGTGTCAAATGATGGGGTTTCTTTGCTTGTCCGCAGTAACAGTTTGTGAGAAGCCGCCATAGATCGTGAGACGGTGCTTTGCATTGAACAGAAAGAGGACGACTCCCTCCACATTTACGAAGACGTGGACGCAGTGAAAGCGTTGGAGCTCGATTTGGTTGTAGCAAAACAATGGGAACTACCACTATCGCATGGCATGACTCCGCCGTGGGTATTAGCGCCGCGAATGATCCCAAAGCCGACGACCACGTCTCGTTCACTTACAGCCGTCCATAATGTCAAAAGCGGCATAGAACAGGCCTCGTGGGAGAGCTTCTTGAAGGGCGGTCCGAGTACGCTCCGCCTGTCTGCGGGCACGCATCACCGCATCGAAGTTGAGGCAGACAATCACTTGACGGCGATGCTCGCATTCCGCTTTAGACGACCCGAAACTTCGGGATCAACTTTACGAATCCGGTACTCTGAGGTGTATGAAGATGAACCAGAGTATGTGCCTTACATCCGCCGCAAAGGCGATAGGAGAGATACAACCAAAGCTTTGTTTGGGCCAGAAGACAATTACATTTTTGCCGGCTCCTCAGAAGCCCAAGCCAGCACCGAAATCGCCTACGGTCTGGATGCAGCGGAGTTTGAGACCTTTTCGCCTTTTCATTTCCGAACTTTACGCTTCATGTCTATCGATATCCAGGTAGATTTGGAAAGCGATCTGGAGTACCTTGGGATTACCATCGATCAGATTCATTATCCTCTAGACATCAAGAGCGAGTTCACCCTCTCCTCGGCCGATGAGCACCAGTCAACATACCAACGCCTCTGGGACAATAGCGTACGCACGCTTACCAACTGCATGCACGACTGCTACAATGACTGTCCCTTCTACGAACAGCTTCAATACCGTATGGACGTTCGCAGTTCCTGTCTTTTCGCATACGCCGTGTCAGGCGACGATCGAATGGCTCGGCAACCAATTGTTCAGCTTCACAACTCGTATCGTCCAAGTCTTGGGCTCATCGCTAGTCGCAGCCCTGCCCATGTCTTTCAAGTGATTCCTCACTTCTCGCTATTCTGGATCTGCACAGTAGCTGATCACTTCATCCATTACGACGACGGGGAATTCACTCGCAAATTCCTGGCAGTGTGTGATGGTATCCTTGCGTCCTTTGCAAAGCGGTTGGATACCGAGACTGGTCTCATATCCAGTGACTCTCGGTTCATCAGGACACATTGGGACTTTGTCGACTGGACAACTGAATGGAGACCTATGGGTATACTGCCGGTAGCCCAGAGGACGGGTACTCAGACATTCACCAACTTTCTGTACGCTTACACGCTCAAGGCCATCGCCAAGACTGTGAAGAATCTCGGTTGACCGGCCCTAGCGCAGGAGTACGAGTCACGAGCAGACGAGATCGTTTCGGCCACCCAAAAGCACTGCCGCGTGGGGACAGTTTTTACAGATGGATTGGCGGCCAAAGCCGACCACTCCTTGGACTTCAGTCAACACAATCAGAACTGGGCTGTTCTCTGTGGTGCGACTTGTTAAGAGCCCAGCCATCGTGAGGCCACGTAGGGGTGATTTCAATATATAGAATCTAAGCTGAAGAAGAAAAGAGTTTTCGGAGCGAAGGCTTCGCGAGCTTTAGCGCTAGTTGGAGCCTACGCGAACCCGGCGCGGTGAGAGATGGTAGAATCCGGGCCTTAGCCCGGATCCACTACTCGGGTCCAGCCCATAACACTTGGTGTTTGCGAACCCATTGTCGTCTATATTGATTCCCACCCAAGTTGCACCCTCAAATTCGTTGAAACTATTGATGCTTGTAATGTAAAAGATATCTGGCCATCGAGCTTGAATCCAAGAGCCGGTGTTATCTTGGTCCGAGATGGCGTAGACCCGAAGCCGCGACCGTAGAAGTGCAGCATTATCTGATGACTTGGTCGTCTCGATGTGCTGGAGGGCTTGTGCCAACGTGCCTGCGCCGCCCCAGAGACTGAATTGTAGAGGTTCCGAGGATTCTTCGAGTTTCTCGATTATCTTCTTCGCCCCTTCGCTGAGAATCGTATTCAGAGCTTTCATCCCATAAACCTGCATGTGCACTCAAATCATCAGACGAGGCCTAGCTTAAGAGAAATCACTCGTAGATTCTGTTACTTACCTTGGGCCCAGAGGACACCAATGGCAGGAAAACATCCGAGCTGCTGTACTGGGAATCCTGTGAGACGTGGCGGTTGAGATTGTCCACCGTGCCGTACACTTGCAGGATTCTCGTCATCTCTTCCGGGTGCGTCTCGTTCCTCAAGAATATCGATGTCGTTGCGCAAAGTCCGCGAATCTCTAATTGTTTGAGTACAAGAGCAGGCGGATGAGCGACATGGAATCGTCTGGCTCGTTGAGGATGTTGGAGAAGATGAACACCCTGGGCTTAGTAACATTGTAGAGCCCATTGGAGCTGTTGCTGGTGTTCAGAAAATTTGCATCACATCGTATCAATTCTGCGCTGACCGGCGATGCTACAAAGTGAGTCCAGGACAGGACAGGCAGCCCGAGAAGCCAACAATGCCAGAGTGGCGCCGTGCTGGTCCTGATCTTGCAAGGTGAGCCTTTGGATAATGACTGATCACTTACAACAAAGCGCAGATCGACACAAGCCATGGATGGAGGCGACATGTCCCTTTTCAAGAGATTGAGTGACGCTCTTCAAGGCCTCCTCGCTTAAGACAAATTAATGCGTTGCACCCCAGAATGGACGATCCCAATGCCGCGGTCCGTGTTTACACTTCCCGTCTTGGGAAACATCCAAGAAGTCAATTTGAGAAATGCATAAAATGTCCCGATTTGGGCCATTGAGCACGCCACGTTGCCGGCGTGGAGATTGCGGGGATTCCGGGGTAGCTGTGTCGGGATCGTGTTGTTTTCTCCTCCTCCAGGATCTCTTCGGGAAATCTGAGTTTGTGCCGTGGGGAGAGGTAAATGTTTGCTCAACGACGTGGTGTCGTCAACTGGCAGAGTCCTTTGTAGTCGGTGGCCGAGCGGTGGAATTGCAGCCAAAATGGCAACAATGTATATTGACTCACGGTCCTGCATATTGCCGTGGATAGCTTGTTGTTTAGCATCTTTCTTCAAAAAAAAATTTGGTGATTGCCATCATCACGTGATGGAACTGCCTCCGAGATGTAACCGAATATGTAAAGTACTTGTTGGTGAATTCCCCCTGTTCTATCTGAAGGCCTCGAGTTCGAGCCAAGCATTCGGAAGGGTGTATTCTTTCTCTACTTCAGCTCGCGTAAACACTCCTTTGTGTGCCTCGCCGTCAGGTAATCAGGCAGCAGATACCCTGGCGTGCCAATATAGAAGACGGAGGCAAGCCTAAAGGACAATTAAGACTGTCAGTTCTCCGATTTGGTCCACATATTAACAGTTCCAGTAATCCCAGCAAGTTGACTTGAAAGAGCTAGCTGTATCGTTGTTGCTGCTTACCACAGTTTGGAGACCGATGCCGGATTTTCCGAAATCCGGAATCATCCCCGACAAGAGCGCATACGGGAGCCGAGCGGCCCGGAGCATACTGGTACCTTCCGACGGACCTGTTACCCTCAGTCTGGATGGAATAAACTGACGTGATACCTGTTGGCTCGTGAAAAGTCGTGCTGTCAGTCTTGCGTAAGGTACTTAGGTAAAGTATTCGAGATGGCTGATTCTCAGGTAGAAAGCCAATGGCTGCAACGAAGTTCACAGCTGCGTTGTAGTGTCAGCTGCAAAGAAATTGCTTGTAGTATTACATTTGCCAATCTTCCAGCAAAATCATCTTAAATTTGTTGCTGGCTCATTTTGACATTCGGATCCTTGGCCGACGCTGATTGCTGTTTGTCAGCGAATTGGAGGTTTGACTTCAACCGACTGACAAGGATGATGTATGATGTCCCAGCTGGTCCAAATGCCATATGACTTTCTCTCTGGATGTCAACTCCAATTCTTGCGCCAAAATAGGAGACAGCTTAATTTGCAATGATCCACCGCTGATGTCATAACCTCTGGGCGCGTTTGGAGCTGGAATAATGAGTTCTCAACCCGGCGGAAATAACATGGATCTGTTCAGCCTTGGTGGCTCAGTGGTAAAGCGTCTCACTCGTATGATCTGTGTGATGAGAAGATCGGGCGTTCGATTCGCCCTCGAGGCAGATATTTTGCCATTCTAACCCCAAAGTGTTATTTTTGAAGTAACCACACGTGAAAAGTCCGTGGAACCAGGTCACGGAGGTCTCGTCGATCCCATCTTAGTGCTGGTGAGAGAATACCAAATTTGATGCTTTCTATCTGCGGATCCACATGAGCAATTTTCCCATTCAGTCTTTGCTAACCAGATGCTTGAAGAAGTCTCCAAGGAAAAGTGCTGACCTCTTCGGGTAGCGTGTCTTTTCAGGACTCTCAAAGTCGATCCACGTCGCGCCGAACCTGTCCGAGAACCCTGCCGCCCATTCCCAGTTATCGGTAAACGTCCATCCAAAGTAAGACTTGATGACAACGCCCTCTTGCGAAGCCTTGGCCACCTCTGTAAGGTAGCTCTCGAAGAAGTCAATCCGGAAAGGGTCTTCAAGAATATCATCCGGTCCCTTGGGCTTCCAGTCATGCTCGCCCTGCGCAGTTGTCCCGTTCTCCGTGATGTAGATGGGCACATGGTACCGATTCCAGATCCACCGCAGCAACTTGGCCCATCCCCACGGCGTCGTGCGCAACCAGTAGGTATCACTCACTGGCCCGCGCGGCACACCCTCCTTATTCTCGTCAAATTGCTCAATGTTGCCCTTGTGGTCGTTGATGTCGGCCGGACCGTCGCGGTGCTTGACGTAGAAGGCAGAGTACGAGTTCATACCGTAGACCTCGGAGCTGCCTAGCACGAGTTTGCTCTCCTCGGGTGTAAATCGCGGCAATCTGTCGCCAAGCTGCGCGCGCATGGACTCCGGGTAGTCGCCCGTCTTATACAGTGGGTCGGCGAACCACGCGATCTCGAACTCCTGGGCGCGCTGCGCGGCTTCGACGTCGAGCGGGTCCGACGCGTCCCAGGGCTCGGACCAATTCCCGTGCAGCGTGATCATGATCTTGCCTTTTTGCATCGGCTTGAACTCCTTCTTGTACATGTCGGCCACGTAGGCGTGGGAGATGAGCTCGGTATGCGCAACGATGAAGGGCTCGGTGGACGAGTCGCCCTCCTCATTGAGTTCGCGGAAGCTGGACCGGGCTGGGGCGTGCACCCCGGCAGCGTAGCCCGCTAGGGTGTAGACGCCGGGTTCGTTGTAGGTGATCCAGTCTTTGACTCGGTCACCGAAGCGCTCGAAGCATACCCGAGCATAGCGGACGAAGTCGGGCGTGTATTTCTCCTTGTCCAGCATGCCGCCGTATCGACCCTCGAGGGCTTGCGGGGTGTCCCAGTGGAAGAGCGTGACGTAGGGTGTGATGCCGTTCGCGAGCAACTCATCGATAAGGCGGTTGTAGTATGCGATGCCGTCTTCATTGACGGGGTCATCTTTCCCGCCGAGGGGAATGATTCGTGACCATGAGAGAGAGAAGCGGTAGCCGGTGACGCCGTATCTCTTCATGAGAGCAACGTCTGTCTTGTAGAGGTCGTAAGAGCGCACGGCATCGTCGCCTGTGCTGCCATCTTTCACCTTTCCTGGAGTATGCGCAAACTTGTCCCAGATGGACTCGCCTTTACCATCCTTGTTCCATGCACCTTCGACCTGGGCGGCAGCCGTAGCAAAGCCCCAGGTGAAGTCCGAGGGCAGAGCGCCTTTGATAGACTCGTCAAACTCCAATCGGGAAGCCATCGTAATCAGGAGATGTTTGAGAATGCTCACGATTTCACTTTTCTGTCAGCCATCAAACATTAAATCTCTACGATACACTGATCGTCGACCACCGTCAACCCCACCTCACGATCATGTGCTGATAGCTCCAATCATTCTGCAGATGCAGCATCGTTGGATATCGCTAGAGGGGCATCCTTGCGGCGGGATGAGGTGACGATGATTCGCGGAAGGGACCTATGTCGGTCACAGCTCCCCCGACAGCGGGTGGTCGGATGAAGGGTGCCAACGGCGGGGTACCCACTAAGCTCCGACAGGGCATTATACATCTAATGAGAGACTCTTTGAGATTTGTGGTCACCCTTGTTCATACTTACTTCTGAACAAGTGAATTGAATAGACAAGGAAACTCCTAGTATTTTCTTAAAAGAAGGTAGAATCGTTTCTTACTTATATCTGTCTATTCCCATTAGTCCTTCTCACAGAGTGATTTGTCCCAAGAATTGACGTCACAGGCACAAATGCGACTTTCACACCCGGCCACAATATTCTCAAGCTGCATCCGCATGTGCAGGTCGTGAATCAGACTGTCTCCTCTGGGAAACCATGGATGAAATCGAAACTCTGGAAACAACATTGTACGGGCGGTATCGATTGAGTAACCCCTATATCAAAATCGTAGACTGGTACACTCTTCTGCGTTCAATATGGCTTGGGGCTTGCACTCCATCGCTATGTCCTGACTGGTCCACTCTCCATGTAGAAAGACCGGTTGCTTCGGGCTCGGGCTTAGGCACCGCAGTCGATGAAGGGACCGGCTCTTCGAAATCAGGATCAATCTCATCCTGAGAAGGTGTATCATCACCACAATCTGTACCATCTGGCCCAACGCCACTAAAGAAAGTATCGCTGTAGGCAGAGCCGAGAATCACCTGGAAGTTTGCATCGCTGAAGGGGACTCTGGTGTGCTCATATCGGATGTCGTCGAGTTGTTGTTTCGCCGCCGCCGGAAGGCGATCCCAAGCGACGAGAGGAGGACTCAAGGCTCCTTCGGGGCCATTAGCAGAAGGCAAAAGAGGAACTCCGGCGTCGTAAGCTAGAATATGGCGTGTTGCTGTTGCTGAGTTCTCCCAACTGACGAACAGGGTATTGGTGGTGTGTGTGGTGTCGAAGGCGCCTTGTGGATTCGTCGAGTACGCGACACCACGGGTCGAGAAGTTGCCGATACCATCAGGACACTTATTGACAGCCAGCCAGACAACTGCTGTGATCCAATGATGCTTGTGCTGCTCATCATTTTCCTGGATCTTGGGTAGGTAGTAGTTGTATATGATGCCCGTCCGGTCGTGGGATTTTCCGATTCGCGTGTAAGTCTGCCCGGTTTGGCCCAACTCGCGGTAGTCGCCGCCGCTCTTTCCTGTCGGCTTCAAGCCAGCGCTTTTATTCAATCGCCATCAGTACATGGAAGTATTGAACAATCTGCCTAGCTTTCTAGGATATGCAGAACCAAAAGTTGCTTCACTTACCCGGCAGCACCATCAGCGTCAACCGCTGCGTATGGAACACATCCGTGCCAAGAGTGGATCAGGGGCTTGAAAGTCATCTGGACCTCGCCATCGAGATCATAGCCAGGTGCTTCCGCAAGGGGGACGACTTTGTCATGATCCGTTCATTTGTTGTTTACCGCCACATCTCCATCGCGTTTCCAGTGTGCTTGGGAAGATGTTACGCTGACAAATCCTAGCGAAGACACTAGAAGATGCAGAAGTGAGGCTCGAGGTGATATTTTGAGTCTGAAAGATGAACAAAGCTTGAGGTAAAGTACATGTACTCGTGCCTGCAAAGGATGAGTTGAGGATGATGTGTGCTGAGAAATTCTGCTGGTAACCGAGGGGCGAAGTAGACATCAGCAGCCTTATAGGTTATAGCCAGCCGCTTCCCCTAGATTTCTCGAAATAAAAAGGTCAGCCGTTGACACAGAATATTGTCATGGAATTGTGTCTCTTTGCAAGCTCAACAGGCTAAACATCAAAAGTATGGGTCAATATCATGTTCCTGGTCCTAGACTCGGAGATTTTTGTTTGTTGTTAAGACAAAGAAGTCGACCCAGAAGCAGATCCATATGCTGTGTAACGGACTCGCATGATCCAATTGCAGGGTGGCAGGGTGGCAAGGTGCCTATTCAGGGTACCCCCTAATAGTTCGTGTATCCTCTAGGTCTCTGGCAATAGTAGAATGTGGAGGCTCTGCTTTTCAATAGAATGTCAGGAAACAACCAAGTAGTTCAACAATACATGTAAAAGCTAGCTGCATGTACGAATACATCTCCAAGCTCTACGTGCCATCGCCATTGCATGTCCAGAACAAGATTTGTTTGAGTAATTCACCAGGTAAAACCTACACTTCCAAACCCACGCTTTTCACTGGTTTAGAAGGTGTTTAGTTTGATTTGGCAACTTGGGAATGTCACTTTAGGTACTTAGGAAAGAAGGTCGGTGTCCGTGAGTGGGGCCACTACTCAAGAACTCAGGAAGGAAAGGTGAGCTTGCCGCTTCGGTATTGACGTGTTAAGCCAGCGTTGATTGGCAATACTTTATGTGCAATTAATTCAAGACCTCAAGGTTGTGAAGATATACGTATTCTCGGCGGGTTTCTCGTTGGTTTGATCCTTGTCCCGTTTGCTCAAGGTCCGGCGGAGTTGATTTGTTCCGCCAAGCTGCAGTCTTCAGGTCTGAAGTATCCGGAATTTTCGGGTCAACTCTTTGACTTGCACCTAAGAGGTTCTTGGATGGCTGATGCGACTCTGTTTTCTCGGGTTCTTTCTTCGAAGCTTAGATTGTGACTTGAGTCATTCTGTGGCAATGACTTCTATATGAGGTGTTGCCACGAGTTTAGTCAAGATCCCCCCGGTGGCTCCATTTCGTGGGATCTCTCGCTTCAACTAGAAATAGAACACTTAATAGAACCACATCATCGTACAGTGGTTATCAGCAGAATTGATTGTCAAAGAACTTGTATTCGATACGGAGATTGGCTGCAACTCAGACGGCTTCTCTATGTACGCTGGAATCTATCTAGGTTTTTGAAGCTGAGAACCGCCTGATGAATGGCATACTCGACCACGGGATGACCGATCATGGATACGTTGAGATCATAGAGTTAGTCATCTTGTCAATAGAATCAAATCTTGAGAATTGCAAGGAGCTTACATATAAATGGCTCGAAGCTCCATTGATCGGTCTCTTTGTCAACCAGATCTTCAGCGCATCCGCAATGTTATCTCAAACTGTCGGATTGGAAGTCCAATTCGACCTCGAGGCG
>JFFI01002530.1:27290-43140 GCA_001563125.1 Colletotrichum salicis
AAACATCCATAATGAGGCTTCTACAACTCCTCACTTATTGCGCCGTCGCTTCCGGCCTCGCTTTCCACAAGCTCGACACAGGTCTCGCAGTACGCGCCCAAGGCGAATTGGCTACGACAGGAAGCAATGGATACGACGCCGACGGCATCCTTTCTCGTGACTCTAGTGCGGCATGGATAGAGGCTGAGAAAGTTGTCGGCACCCTGGAGCACAATACGTAATACTATTTCATGTCTTGCAACAAGGCCTACCCCGGCCAAAAAGGCATGACTTCTTCGTAGCAGTACACCATTGATCAGACGGGCTGCCTTCATACTAGTCTGATTATTGGATAGACTGCCATATTTCAGAAGAAGTTCAAGGCTAGCTATCTTCATGTCAGGCGTCTGGCAGACAATCCCAACACATGGACTCAGACCAGACATGGCTGGGACGAAGTAAAGAGAATGCAGCGGTAAGATATCCTTCAAATGTCGAAAAAACTCAGGCATACGAATTTTTGCTCTGTTCATAGTATCGACTATGGTGGAACTACGACGTCGTCCAAGGGCAATCTCGATAGAGTCGTGAGAAAGGGTAAGGCTTTTCTTTACGATAATGAGATGCAAATGCTAATCTGTTGTAGGCGAGGAGTGGATTGCACTATCCGGTGGTTAGTATTCTGCGAACTGGAACTATTTAGCTTACTACCGTCTCATGGCCTCGAAGCTCTAGAATAATCCTGCAACTAAGGTAGTAGTGAAGAAGAAGAGCCGTTGAAGCCTAAGTAGAGTCAAAAGGTTCATATTAAAGTGGACATCTAATTGTCGCGTCCAATTACCTGCAATTCATTCATTAGGTAGAAGGACAAATAATAGGAATTCTCAAGCACTGAACATTGATGTCTTTGAATCTGAACTTTATTGTCTTATCTTAGCCGTCGCCTTCGTGATCTTTTCGGCGGCTGCAATGTGTCGCCAGGCTCTTCCTGGCTGAAGCTCAATTCAGTCTGATTAGAGGGCACAGTGACTCACATTACGACATATTTAAGCTGAAATAAGTAAATGTTCTCAACATTTAATTAGACCTATGAAAGATGAAGGATTGGTTGTGATCAGGGAAATGCCGGAAGGGGTTCCGGAGCCCGAGAATTCCGAAGTGGATCTCCGTCGCCAGATCCATAATCGGAGTCGTCCGGGCCTAGAACTCCAAAGATCGAGATGGAAGAAACGGATAGGTGTGTTGAGTAGCTTCGAGCATCCTGCCTACTCCAAGATGGGGTCAAAATCCAGCCTAGGCAAGAGAAGGAGGGTTACGATAGCGATGTCAATTCTCTTTTTAGCAATCAGGTAATGAGGAATTTCAGGTTTTCATGCGCGAGGTCGAGCCCTTGATTCTTGGTAAGAAGGCATATGTTAATTCTACAACTCCATGGAGATTCGTTCACAAAGGTATGATCGCACAGGTGTGCTGGTCTCTATTGAGCCAAGGAGTTGGTGACTGGAATATTGTTTAACCAAAAACATCATTTCTTTACGCCTGGTATCTTGGGCCGCATCGCGATCATCCTACTCATTACTGAATGAAAGAGAAAAAAACAGAACAACGGCCGGGCCTATTAATCAGATAGCCATCTCGTTGCCGTGACAAGTCGTGATTGCCGTTTCTAAACCAGCCAACGCCATACTGGAACACCACTCTTCTATCTCATGCGTATCTCTGATCCATCTCGTAACGGGGAGCGTTCGGGTCGTAGGTCTTGTTGGGCTGGTTAGAAGCGTAGCCTCCAGTATAGCCAGTGGTTGGGTTGGCGGGAGCGTAGTTTCCGCGGGGCAATGTGCCCTTGCGGAACTTATGGTAGATGACGCTGGCGTAAATGAGGAGGCCGACGAAGGAGGCCCTAAGGAAGAGTCAAGGGTTAGTTTGGCGCTCAAGGAAGCGGAAGCCAGTTCATTGGAAGGCACTTACAGAATAACGATCGCGATGACGATGGTGATTGCGCCGCCAGCTCCGATGATTGTCAGGATGAACAGAATGACCCAGACCAGAGTTTGGATGACATTGGTAATGAGGAAGAATTTCGGGCTGAGCGTGCGTCGAGAGCGCTTGACGATGCATACAATGTCAAGAATGAGGCAGATAAGAATGATAACCATGATAACAGCGAGGACACCAATGAGCCAGCTTGCGGTTCTGCTGTCGTCGCCATAGTCGTTCAAAGCATCCTTGTTCGAAGCGACAACGGCGATGGAACCGGCGTAAAGGACGATCTCGAGAACCATGACAGCGATTCGAATAACCCAGAAGGGGATCAAGACGCGCTTGAGGAATGGCGAGCTATCGCCGATGATGTATGCTTGTGTCATTTTGTCGGTGGTCGTAGTTGTTGTGGTGTAAGTGTATGTCTGAATGATTCCGTAGGTATTCTCGTAAACGTATTGGCGAGCCAACTGTTCAATTCCGAGACGTGAGGTAGTTGGTGACAGCAAAGACGAATGATTTTCTCCAATATCGTGAGAGAGCTTTACGTCTTAAGTAAAATTTGACGATGACCACGCGCACACGAAGGATCAAACCCCTTGGATCAGCAACGCCGCACTTTCGTCTCGCTTACAGTTGGAATGTCTTAGTTGCGGCGCGCCACAGCCCCTTTCGACTTGGTCGCCTAGGCCCTTGTTGGCACAGCCCTAATTAGAGTCTACAGGCCTTCGAAGTAACCTTACGATGGTCCAACGCGCCCAGCAGCGCCCCCAAAGACACTTAAGTGGCTGAAATCGCCCTGTGTTGCCTGTTTCATGGGGCCAAGAGCAAGGGAAACCCTGATTGCCAGGGATCTCGGCTGACAGCAAGCGCCTGTTGGTGCGTCCCCAAGGGGCATAGCCCCGGATCAGCTCGTAGATCCTTGGCACTTCCTGCGTCTTTTACGGGTTTACCACCTATTCTTGACGACTAGCACATCAAAGTCCCCGATCTCGCGCGGGCCTAGCAAATGTCGCTGCCTATGGTGGAGAGCTTTGGGCCTGTTGGGCTGACAGGGCGTCAGACTGTAGGACTGTGCCCCTCGTACCATTCCTAGACCGTCATTCGCAGATCTTTGTATGAAGTCGTTTCCATGCCGCGCCGCTAACCGCCGACACTTGAGAAGCCATTACGAGATGTGTCTTTAAGGTTGCGGTACTGTAGAAACGGGGCCGACTTTAGCTCGGGCTACCTGATTTCACAATTTTTTTGTTGACTCGACCCTGCCCCCGAAACTGCAACCAGGCGCCATTTGGGGTGGAAGGCATACCTACTTTACTTGCTCTCCTCCCTTGAGCGGTCGCGATATCTCAAAATATGCGTTACGTTGCACACGCACGATCTTGTGGGAAGCCACACTACATGTACCTACTTACTTACCTACCTTACTGTCTTAGCACGGTTGCATGAGCGTCAGCTATGGTATGTGACACGGCGATTCTATGAGGGCTGCATTCATAACGGCAGCGCTACAGCAGCCGGGCGAAGTTGTGTCTATTGAAAGCCAAGGTTTCCGCCTTCATTCCTGGATACAGTGAAGGAAAACTTGCACCAAGAGTCTGTCCCTTGGTTCGCACCAAATTGGATAATTAGAGAGGGGTAAGGGCCATGCGGATTACCGTAGTGGTGTTCCCTCATCCACTAGGTATTACACGAAGAGAGGGCAGGGATTGATTTCTCCTGGAGCACATCAGCCTATTACGGAGGAAAACAGTTGATTATCACGTTGGTTAGCCTAGCCAGAAACAGAGCGAACAGAAGCCTTTACTAAAGCCACCCAAATACCATCAGAACCTTAATTTCTATCTAAAAATTTCCTCATCTTTGTTGAAGATCGCTCAGCCCTGTCCTTACCTGACCCATGTACAGCAGGTCTAATGCATTCGTATCGGTGGCGCAGTCGCACTTCCTCCAATTAAAAGTGAATCATCTCGCTGTACCTACCGTGCTCTGATCTATCGGAATCAGGGGTTCCCGGGAACATTCATTTGACGTTCTGATTGAGAAGTGTCTAAGGGACCGGTTTAGGACACGTATGGATAGAATTCAGCTGAGTGTTACCTCAGCCACACACTGTCAGGCTCTTCCAAGACCTACTAAACGGTCAAGGCTGACAGCGGGCCCCCCTGACTGATGTGGCTGGTCGTCCACAATGAGAGCGGTTTTGAGAGAGCACGGAAACAAAAGGCCCATGGCAGCAACCTTCCCTACTTATCGAGTAGTGACTGAGCATACACTTTTCGGGGCAGAAGGCTATCATGGAAACTTCTGTTAGTGCGTGGTTGTCTCAGGAAGTAGTGGAATTAGAATTTGAAGATCGTTGGCACATCATGCATCGTCTATCTACTCCGTAGACCATAGGTTTTGTCGAGTCATGGAGTTTATTTTCGCCTCATCAAATTTACCGTCAGAGTGGTGGCATTGTTATTGGCTGCCGCAAAAAATGTATCTCCAAGGAAATGTACCGAGAGTTCTTAACCTCATAACGCAGCTCTAGATTGACAAAATATCATGACGACCTGAAGACTTGATATTCCCAAAGAGGGCCAGGTCGGACGGCTCTTATCAGCACAGTCGTCAATGGCAGCGATTCGAGCGATATGTTCTCAGATATTAACCAAGCATGCTGCATATCTCGTAAATTGATGCAGCACGCCCCGTCTTCGCACAGCCAACACCCGAATCAAAGAGACCCAACCGTCAACCAAGTCCTGAGCCGACAACCCGATCATTTACTTTGATATTGTCCTGCCAATCAAGGAAACACTTCCGCTCCCATCTCCAGTTGCTTCGCGCATAGACCCACGTTTCCTGCCGATCAGACTTGGCCACGTCCTGCATCTTGCCGTTGTCAGCGCTACAATCTGATAGTGTGCATACAATTGGTTCATTGGCTTTCGTTGAACGCCAAAGGTGATGGACAGTGGATATCTAATGATGGACCCTCGTCAGTGTAAGCGCTACTTGTTTCGGTCTTTGCTCCGTGTAACACAGTGGCATTCCAAACCAACGGCAGTACAAATACTTAAGTAGGTAAAATATCGATGACTTCTTGTCGTCTTGGGCTACTCTCAGAATCTTCCATGTTCTCTTATTCACACTTCGCAATGGCTTCACCAAGATTCCAGATTCCGCTGGAGTTCCAATCGAAGACTCGCCATGTCGAGTCTCTCGACCCTCGCTGCGACAAGGAGATTCTTGAGTCTCTGATGAAACCCTCGCCAGTCACATCAGAAAAGAATATCTGGACCTTTTGGGATTCTGGTCTCAACAACATTCCAAGCTGGGGCCAGCGCAATATCATCAACTGGGCTCGCCTCTGCGGTCCAGAATGGGCGATTCGCGTCCTAGATGACGTTCCAGACTCTCCCAACAACGCCTTGAACTGGGTCAAGGAAGACCAGCTTCCCGAGGCTTATGTTGCACACAATATGGATGGACCTCGCATGTGGACTGGACCCCACAGCGCAGACTTTCTTCGCGGTATTTGTCTGTACCAATATGGCGGTGCTTGGGCGGACGTTGGCACCATTCTCGTTCGGCCCATTGACGATCTCTGCTGGCATCAACTCGAGGATCCAAACAGCCCTTATCAAATCTCCGCCCCTTGGATGTACTCGAACGTCATAGCCAATCATTTCATTGCCAGTCGCAAAGGTGACATATTCATCAAACACTGGTAAGTTCAAGTTGATATCAGAGCTCATTAATACAGTTGACACGAGACTCTGAGTACGGGGGAAAAGCTAATCCGCTGGCAAGGCACGATATTTTCATGGAGATTGGAAGGGCCATAAGAGCTCCGATGGCATCCTCGCAAGCCCTCTTGTCTCCTTCGCGCAAAACATGAACGCCGATGCAGTTGAAGCTCGGAACTTCAAATGGAACTGGAACGCCCCTCTCCCAAAGTTGCTGGAGTACATTGCTCAAATCGTATGCTGGATTAAAGTTGCTGCGGTCGAGGAGCCTACCAGTGGTTTCGATGGCCTCGACTACTTCGACAAGAAAGTCCTCCTTCACGACTCGTTGTACGAAGATTGGCCCGCAGAAGCCATCATCGGTTGGAACGGCGAGGACCTCTTCGACCTTTTTTCGGTTATATTGGATGCCGATCCCGAGTCTGAAGAATATAAAAAAGCCTACAATGCTGTTTGGACGATCTTGACCACGTCGACTATGCAGAAGGTCACCCATGCTGCCGGCATGACCTCGACCAAGGCACTGGGAGCCTTGTGGGATATGAAGGAAAACGAGAATAGAGACCAGGAGCCTGGAACATTCGCAGAGTTACTAAGGTACGGAAGTGTGCATTTCGAACAAAAACGAGAAATAGAGTACATCACGCCACCGAAGGCTGATTTTGTACTGGAAAAGGGCATGCTCGAGCCTTGAAGTGGTCTTTGAGTGCTACATCTAGGGCATTCTGAGGCATAGCCTGAAAACTGGGTTGGATGGAGTTCTCCCAGTGTACTAGTAGATAGTCTTTATGAAACAATGAACCACGTGTAGTGCAAGACCGCCCGGTTGCATAATAATCTTGGTAAACATTTATTCAAGATCCAACGTGCTTCATGATTTCCCCAAGTCCTTTAAAAGTCCGAAGAACACATGTAAATATGTAGGGTATTACATGTAAGATAAGGCCAGGTACTTAGAGTACGTAAGGGTTCCTCATTGACTCGAAAGCATGCTGGCATAATACGTATCCCAAGAAAACCAGTCAAACGTCGCATCAAATGGTCTTTTGCGACCTCAAAGCTCGGCTGTGAACGAAGTTTCGGGGTTTTCGCCGGCAGATTCAGGATCTCGCTGCGCCCCAGGTCCTAAAGATGGCCCTGATGCGAAAACGTCAGCAGGCAGCCAGTTGAGAACGTTTTCGATATCCAGCCCATCGTCCAGAGTGAACTCATCGAGGGTGCCTTGAGAGAGTTCGAAGAAATTTCCCTCTGCAGACTCTACTGCTTCAAGATTCCTGTCAACTTGAGTACTCGTTGGGGGCATGAGGTGTCCGGTAGGGTGTTGTTGACGGTTGCATGGTGTTGTCGTATATATCTCCAAGCTAGCTCCAGGAACACAAACGCAACGTTCTCCAAACGAGTACACAAAATGGCTAGAAGTTGCATCTGTCCTCCCATGCTCGAAAAGTATGAAACAGCTGTAGCAAGGAGACCGATGTCTTGACCGATTGTCGCTGAGGTTTGGGACATGGAGGTGTACTAGATTCTCGAAGACGACAAAAAATGGGATGAAGGGATAGTACAATAAATGCCTGCAATGTTTGTCAGAAGAACTCATGACTGGGAGTTCGGGATCTGCTGAAACAGCCGAGTTGCCTCAAGCCGACAAGGCTTACCAAACAACCCCGTTGTAAACGGAAGACCAATTGGAGACAATAGACGGCAGTATGAATAGAGCCTCTCTTGCGCACTCTAAACGGTGATTGTTGGAAGATTTGTCCCCTTTGAGAAGTATGATCATGATGTGGAGGTACTGAAACCTTAGACTATTGAGGCTTAATGACATTTCCTTCAGCTGGGTCGGCTCAAGGAGGCGCCTTTCCGCCTCAATTGTTTCGTCTAGAATCTACATTTTGAACATTTTAAGCATAAGGTACGTCATAATTTGAGATTAATTTAAGGTCTTCCTTCCCATTGACATACTTCTTTCGTTTGATGAGACCATTCTTCGAGCTGCAGCCTGATAGTGTCTCGAGAGGTTGTTGATGAACCTGGGGCCAGCATGTCAACGACTAAACCCATTATCTTGGCTAGCTCGATACCCTTGATGAAGAAGTGTGCTCCGAATTTAGATGGACGTGCAGACGATGGTGCACTGCTGAACTCCGAATCGAGATGAGGCTGGAACTTGAGCAGATGGCTGAAGTCGGGCAGTGGAGCATCTCGGTAGACATTCATCGGAAGAAACCGTGATCGACCGAACGCGAGAGCACAGGACTTGTCCAAGACAAAGAGGAGCCAGAACATCGACAGACTCCGCTGATAGGACTCGACATCGCTTTGCATTGGCACATGTAAGCCGAGAGTCTCCACTTGGTGACAAGCATGGCCGACTAACATTTACGACAAATTCGGAGAGGCGTAATCTTCGCCATGAACAGCCAGCAAAGCTAGTGCTTGAACATTGACCTGTCGTGGTTCCAAGAATATGCGGCTATCATTCGAGGCGATCCGCATATTCTGCCGAAATCTCGCAGCCTCCAGCTTTCCATCGTCTTGCTGCTCTGTAGAGACTTGAATTAACATGATGTAGTTGAAATAGACCGGCCAAGCGTTGTGAGAGACTTTCTCTGGACTGAAGACTATCTGCTTCAGGAGCTCCTCTGAAGGTGTAATGAAGAATGGCTCGCCCTATGGCGCGTGTTCCAAAAAGGCTAGAATTGCCGAAGTTTATCAGCATACACTAAGGTATGTTGCAGTCGTGTAATCGAGCATCAACCAACTTACTTCCAATAAGCTTGTAGCCTGTTGCTCTGGAAGGTACATAGAATCCTGCCGCATGCTTGTCATGCACGGGCTCAACTGCTACGGTAGTCAGGGACGTTGATAGAAACTGGAGCTCATACTGAGCGTCCGTCTCTTGCTGAGACGAACGACTAGGATTTCCAGATGTTGTCTGAATGTTTTCAGTAGCTTCTCTCACGAAAGAGAAAGAATGAGAGGCGCCAACAAATAACCTGGGGGCCCGATCATCGTTTTTAGTGCTGGACTGATACGCCCGCGACGGAATCTGAGCATCGTTTCTTGACTCCTTCCCGGATGAGCCCTGCACAACAGGATTTTCTACCAACCCGGTCAAGCGGTCAAGTGTGCGTTCTATGCTGCAAAGTCGAGATCCTACCGTGGAGTCCTCTCGTGTACTTGCGAGCTGTGTCGTCGATTCATGGCCCTGAGTTGGTGGCTGCCCTTGGACTGGCACTGAACTGGGCTGACTATGAGTTGGTACAGACTTTAGACGGTCGCGAGAATAATTGCAAGGTCCAGGCCATGGAACGCAAGCACTGCATTTTGGCAGCTCCCTGGAGCATCTTTAACACGTCAGTCTCCCGCCGGAATTTCCATTTCCCGCATGCAAAGATGCTAGTGGTGATGAAGTTACCTGAACTTCTTCTGTCGGCAATAATCGCACTGAAGTATATCCAGTCTCAGTCACGAATATTGAGGTAAGTGAGGAAAGATCATCTCCTGAAAGCTTACTGCAAAACGGGCCAGCGGGGTGCTCTGCGCTGGATCACTACCTGAATTCATCGCAATCGGTCTTGATGTTGAAGTATTATTTGTTGATATGCGATCCCCTACAAATCGAAAGAATTCCACGGTATGTCCAAGTTACAGATGCACTCCGTTGCTCGATGACGGCAAGCTGCTGATCAAGCTTGGGTGTGTAGACAAAAGGTCCGACAGAAATGATGGGGACTGGATGAACGCCGACGATGAGCGCTCCTCCGGAAAGGATGCTGAGATTCCGACAGAAGCCAATCAAACAACAGGATCTCGGACTTTCTTCTCCACGCTCAATCTTGCACAGCAACCAACCTCGGCGAGACCTCCGAAACCATCCAATCACATCTGCAATCCCAAATACCGTCTACTTTTGGCGCATCTAAGCCGGAAATTTCACGATGTCCGTGAGTACATCGAAGACCCGACCAAGTAAACCGTGCAATAGGTCAATTCAGCCTGGAACATAGATGGCAAAAATGTGGCACTTGACATGACGGAATGATATAAAACGAGAGAAAACGTCCCTTTGCCTCACAATATCCTCTCAACTCGTCTTCTATCACGTTCAAAGCAGACAAGCTATTCGATTGCAACTCGGATTCCGATCCTACAGAAACTAATTCGACATTATCAACTACGCCATATCGATTTCATCCATCACTATACCTCCATTGCACGCACCATCAGCCTCGACTTCAAAGATCAAAGCATTACACCACCGAACACAGTTATGACGGAAAACAGAAATATGACCTACAACGCAGCCTCCATCGCAATCATTGGCGCCGGGCCCTGCGGCCTGACCTTCGCAAGCTTACTGGAGACGAACAATATCGACTACGTGGTGTTTGAGAAAGACATCGACTCAACTCCCACGCCGATGCACCAGGGCGGAACTCTCGACCTTCATGGCCCTTCCGCCCAGCAGGCTCTGAGAAGTGCAGGCCTCTTTGAGGAGTTCAGAAAGCTCGCGCGGTGGGATGCTACCAAATTCGTTGTCCAGGACCCCACGTGCACCTTGAAAGCAGAATTCGGACAGGATCGCGATGCCCCGGAGATTGATCGTTGCCAGTTGCGCCAACTCCTTGATTCAATTCCATCCCATAAGGTGCGATGGAGTCATGGTGTCCAAGCAGTTGACAAAGGTTCCGACTCGGGCTGGATCGTCAAGTTCACGAATGGCGCTTCTGCATCTGGCTTCCAGCTCATTGTCGGGGCTGACGGCGCGTGGAGCAAGGTTAGGCCATTGATGAGTAATCCTTGGACATGCCACATCACTTTCATGATAACTCCCTAACATTTCTCAGCTTACTATGGCAAAACCTGAATATTCTGGAAAGATGTTCATCGAGACTCGACTTTCGCATGACAACCCGAGTTACTCCGCCGCACTGGAACTGTCGGGCCTCGGCAATATGATGGCTTCGGGCCATGGACGAACAGTCTCAGTGCAACAGGTATCTGATCGGTCATATCGAGTTTACGTGGGCTTGGTGGCACCTGAGAACCTGACAAGAACAACCCTCGACATGGCTGATACTGAAGCTACACCACAAAAGCTTCTCTCCTCTCCAGAATTCTTCGCGGATTTTGCCCCTGAATTACGAAGCTTCATTTCTGACGCTGAAGGTCCTTTCCGACTCTGGCCTCTTTACCGCATGCCCGTGTCCTCCGTCAAGTGGGGTCGTGTTCCAGGAGTCACCCTTCTTGGCGACGCGGCGCATGTATCGACGCCATTCTTGGGTGAAGGAGTTAACATGGCTATGTACGACGCCCTCAAGCTAGCTGAGAGTATCATCAATCACCGGGATACTTCGTCCAACGAGGAGGGAAAAGACGCTTCTAAGCTTGAGGAGGCCGTCAAAGAATACGAAACGGAGATGTTTGGCCACGCTCAAGACTTCATTAAACGCTGCATTATGAGTGAGGAGATATTCTTTGCCGAGGACGGGGCTCAGCAATTCATCGACACCATTAGCCATGCTGTCGAAATTCAGCAAGAACAACTTTTTGTCGATGGGGAGTGAGCCTAGCCTTGTGCTAAGTGATGTGCTAGGCAAACGTTAGGCGACTTTCTGGAAGTTGAGGGTTCGAGTCAACGCGTTGCCCTTTGGCAAGTCTTATTTTAATAAATCCTTTCCGCTCTTCATCTTTCAAATTTCTAGCATCTCGAGTCTCGTTCGGGTCCCTCCTTGTAGTAGACTGTAGCAAACGATCTGAAAGGAAGTAGGGCACTGGCCCTTGCAAGGCTTTTCCGGTAATTAACAATTTGTATTGGTAATGCATAGTCCGATGTTGAATGAAGTCGAATGACTGATAAACACGGCTTCTCCGAGCTAAGAGAATGAGCGGGGTTACAGGACCTGAAACCAGAGTGCTGGGAACAGATGTGGTGTTCTCAAAGGGACATGGAGCGTTCGGCCGAAATCTGTCCGGGACTGGCTTCTTGGTAAGATCGAGCTCAGCACCCACTACCTTTGGCAACGGGCCTCAGAAATCGATTCAAAGATGAACATGGATTACGGATTGATGGTCTACCCGTCGGATAGATAGCCTCCCGATGCTTACCTTGAAATGGCGTACAAAAGTGCTGAGCGTCCACAGCTGGATTGGTCCAACTCAGGATTTCACCTCTATGCTTAGTTGGCATCCCTCCTTCAACATTCGTACACACTCCCCCGACGTCGTAATTAAGATGATCACCATTGCAGTCGCAGGAGGAACCCGTGGGATCGGCCGAGCTATTGCTGAAGCTATCAATCGCAAGGGCGGTTACCGTGTCAAGATACTCAGCACATCGGTAAGCTTGTACCTTCGACTAAGCAAGTTGCATATGGGAGATGCTGACCTTTGGTAGCCCACAAAATGAAACGGGAATCGAGGTTATGCCAGTCGACTACAGTAGTATCTCGGCGTTGATAAAGGTCTTTGACGATAACGAAGTCGACACAGTGATATCGACTTTGTTCGTGACTTCAGATGGGTCTCCTCAGGTGAATATGATACGCGCTGCCGAAGCCTGCGTTCATACGAGGCGTTTCATCCCGAGCGTCTGGGGAATTCCCTACTCGAGAGAGTGAGTTGTAAAGCCTGGCATACTCGAGAATCCAAAAGAAATCTTAAAACCGAGCGCAAAACATCTAACAAGAGTCGTCTTCTAGTCAAGTAACCAAGAGGCAGATGACGATCGGGCAGTCGAAGCTCGATGCAGTGCAAGCCCTAGAGAATTCGTCTCTGGAATACAGTCTGTATTATGTCGGCTACTTTCTAGACTTCTGGGGATACCCTCGTGTGAAAACACCAGATCCAGAACATCATCGTCGTCGACATCGAGCACAACAGGGCCGCCATTCCTGGTCAAGGCGATACTCCTGTCACCTTCACACACACCTTGGATGTTGCAGAATTTGTGGTGGCAAGTTTGGAGTTGTTGGATCTCTGAGCAGTCGGCAGAAAAGGGCGGATCTGGAAGGCGGTATGGGCACTTACAAACGGCCCTCTCACTTACATACCACTTCTGAGGAATCGTGGGCTCTGCCCACAACCTCCTCCTTCCACCGCCATACGCAGCAATAGTAGACCATTATTGACACTTCGTTCCAACCGTACGGTTGCCCTGCTGACGTGTATACCAACAGGAGCTCCCTACGTGGGAGAAGGAGAGTTATGTTATCGGCGAAAATGTGACGTGGAATGAGTTCCTGCGAATCGCCGAAGAAGTCAAAGGTGAAAGACGCACACGCTCGACACGCCTGTCAGACATTTTCTCACACAATCGTTTTTTAGGCGTCAAGTTCGAGGTCACTCATGATGAAATCGACTTTCTCAAGTCTGGCAAGATCACGGAGTTGCCTTCTCATCCGTCCTTGTACAGTGTGATGCCAAAAGACCAACTTCAGACACTTTTCGCCACTTTTGGTATCTGGTTTGAGGAAGGATTGTATCATCTCCAGCCTAAGATGACTCACAATCAGTTGTTCCCAAGGATCAAGGCGCGAACTGTCAAAGAAGTCATTCAGGCTGGGTGGATTCAGAAGGATTTAGAACATCAGGGGCTGGGCCAGGGTATCCCGTGCTGTCTTTTTTTTGTACTGAGTACTAGTAGTCAAACACCGTCAAAATCTGTCAAGAGTCCCCAATGAACACTTAGTATCGTATGAGAATAGAAACTACTCTATCAAAGTTCGAAGATCTTCTCGCCTAGATCCTTGAGGCTTTCCCACGAGACCGTGTGAAGTTCAATCGGACGTCAGTTGAGACTAAGTCAAGAACCGTTCCCATGTTCTGTCTCCCAATCTCAATGCCGCTCAAAAGCCACTCTTAGCAACATGAAGATTTTTAATACAGCCGAGACGCGGAGGAATTGTCCACCATTGATGGGATTAGTGATCATGACCTCAGATTCTCGCTGAGTGGAACTGTTCAATCAGATCTTCAAAGGGAGCATGGGCGCAGAAAAGCCTTCAGAATGTAGGAAATATTCGTTTTTGACAAAATCTTCGTAGTTGTAGATTATCTGTGAAACTTCGAACCGTAGTGTTGGATTCCTAGTCACATCAGAGGAGCCATTCACCTTTTTGTCCCGAAATGTTTCTTTACCTACACGATGCATAGGATCGAACCCCTATATCTTCTTCCCATTTGATGATCACACGAACTACAACACTCTACAAACCGACCTAGTTCGGCGAGACCACTTAGACTTTCTCCGTTCCATCCGCAAAGCCAATCTCGACATGTCTAACACCGCCCTTTCCAATGGTAGTTGTCGCATCCATAGCAGGTCCATCAAAAATGAGACCAATTTCTTCCAAGGAAGGGCCTTTGGTCTCTGGGTAAACAAACCACGAGACAATAATCTCGACAAGAACCCAAGGAATGAAGATGGTATAAAACATCCATGTCATTTTTTTCAAGACCAATGGGAACAACGTAGGTTGAAATAAGGGAGAAGCATGTGGAGAACAGCTGAAAACAGGCTGTACCACGCACGCGGAGGCTGTAAGGAAGAATCTCGGTGATGTACAACCCCAAGTTGCCGTTGAGACCCAAGTTGTAAGCAGGAGAAAATAGATAGAGGAACGCCACGACTGATCCACCGGCAGCCTTGTTCGACTCGTCATCTGCAAAAACTGCACTCCCAGCTGTAATACAAACCAAGCAGACGAAAATGGCGGATAAGGAGCCAAGAAACAGTGTTTTGCGACCGAGCTTGCCTGGCAACGTTGCGAAGTACAGAGTAGAAAGCCAAGAAAGGATCTGCTGGGTGGCGTTGATGAGTCTCTGTTCCATGGAATACTTCAGTCCGACTGAAGATAGAATGCTGCTCAAGTAGTACGAGACAAAGACGTTGCCACTCATCTGAGCTATGCATGACGTCCAGAGAATGATGAACAGTCGCTTGCGGTTTCCGGGCGTCCTGATCAGCTAAAGATAATTCTGAATCCTAGCTGCCTCGATCGGTCGTAAGTTCGTATGCCAGAGTGCTCTGGATCTCTTCGTACTCGTCCTGGACAAGAGGATCATACTCGTTGCCTTCGGCGTGATACTTGGCTGGGAAGGCTCGCGACTCCTCGTTGCGATCCTTGCAAGCGAGCCAATGCGGACTCTCTGGAACAAAGTATAAACCCAAGAGTTGGATGATGGATGGCAGCCCTTGGATTGCAGATGGGATACGCCACGACCATGTCGAGTCAATACGGAAGCTCGCAAAGGTTGTCCATGCCGCTACAATAGCACCAAGAGAATATGAGGCGTTGAACAAAGCAGTTGCGGTAGCTTTGTGGGCGGGGGGTGCAATCTCTGGGATCAATGGAGCTCCTGAAGCTCCAAGAAAAACGGTGCCACAACCAAGAATACCGCGAGCGATGACGAACATGACGAGGTTTTGGGCTGAGGCTTGAACCACAGAGCCAATAGTGCAGAGTGTTGCGCCGCATGCCAGACCAATCTTACGACCAAAAGTATGCTGACGATTGAGAGAAACGGGATGGCGCAGAGATCTCCGATAGGATAAGTAGCGTTGAAAAGACCCAGGTCATTTCTTTGGGTTCTCCAAAATAGTTCCGCCAATTCTCGACTGACTGGAGGCCGTTCATCATGGAGCCGTCAAAACTAGATATCTTTTGTAAGTCTAGAGATCCATTGAGAGAGAGAGCTATGCATTCTTACCCTTGGGTGAAAATGGACAGCACTGGAAATGCTAAAGTAAATTCAGAGTGCGAAGATTCTTAGACCTCCACCATTTTTTCGGGTCTACCGTGCCCTCTGGCATAGCGGTCACGAAAAGACCCTCAACATTGCTGCCGGGTGCCATGTTTGTTCTGATGGGTAATGGATGGGTTTATGCTAGATGTAGGCCGCTAGGTATCTGTTTAAGTTGGCGAAATCTGCGAAGAACCCTAGAGATGTGCGCTGAATAGAGGATAAGACAAGGTCAGCACTTGAACAGAGTCTTATAGAAAAGTCGACCGGCAGTCATGGAAGCAAAGTATGAATCGTCGCGTGATACTAAAGAAATCGTTGAACAATGATGAGGTGTTGCTTCCAGACACGCCTGATTTAGCGCCCCTACATAAGTCAAAGCACCCACTTATGGGCCCCCCCCCCTT
>JFFI01002531.1:11547-50736 GCA_001563125.1 Colletotrichum salicis
CGAATCGTGCCGTTCATCACGGAAAGGCAGCAAGCTGGAACCTCTTCTCCCATCGCCCGGAAAACAGAAACCACCACCATCCCGTCCACACCACACCTCAGCTCCCGAACGTGAGACCGCGGCTGTCCGGCTTGGCTTTCCCATCTGCAGGTCGGCGAGCTCACGTACTTCTCTTGGCTCCACTTCACTTCCAACACTACGGTGCGCTTCACAACCACAGCTCTTGGCGTTATTTGCTTAATGTTTCCCGCCTTACCCTCTTTTTTCTGTTTCCGCACCGCTGTACACGTATACTCACAGCTATGAAGCGTCGTCATGTCTGTCTATATTCCCTCCCCCTCCCCCTTGTACGTCGTGATCCCTGTGGGCCTGTACCCCGACTAGCTGGGTAGCTTTGCAGCTGCTTGTGCTTGTCACTTCTCTCTGGAGGAGGAGGGGGAAGAGGAAGGCGTGGAAGTTTCCCTGGTCCCGTTGACTGGGACTCGACTTTCCGGGAGGGTAGCAGAGTGGCAAATGGTGCTTCGAACCTATCGATCGTCGCCGAGCCCATGGCCCGACATATTTACTCTTCCTCTTGGCAAGATATTGCGGGTTCCCAACTCAGTATAAGAATAGACTCAGTAACCTCCCTTTCGATGAGAAGAAGATATCTGGACAAGCAAGACATTTCATCCTCTGCCTAGCTTCCCCTTCTCCCTCCCTTTATGGTATCTTTCTAGTTTTTTTGTTGCCTCCGAGTCCAGCTACAACGCCCTCCGTTCATCCATTCTCGGATCCTCAATAATGCTCCCTCCAGCATCCTTCCTCGCGGCTGTATTGCCGGCGCTGACGCTGCTCTCTGGCGGTGTCTCCGGCCTCGCCGTGGCGCCCAGGGCGACGAACCACACCCAAGAAGCCATCGACTCCGGCGCCGTGCTATCCGACCTCAATAAGCAGGCCTACAACAACGTCCTCGCCCGTCTCGGGAACGCCACCGCAGCCGGTCAGAACGGGACCGCGCAGTGCACGAAAGACAACGTCAGAGTCCGTCGCGAGTGGTGAGTCTTTTTAATCTCGGGTTTTTAGGTCTGATTTTTGTTCATGGCCCCAGTCTTGGGGGGCAGGGGGGTTGGGATAGACCACTTGGTAGAAAAGTTACTCGTTGACTGACATTAAATGGGCGTTTTCTTTTACAGGAGAAACATGCCGGATGAAGAGCGCATCAGGTACACCGATGCTGTGACCTGCCTCCAGCAGCAGCCGGAGTTATACACCGAGATTGCCGGCTCCAAGTCCATGTTTGATGACTTTGTTGCCTTGCACCAGGCCGCGACGCTTTACGTCCACCTGACGGTAGGTTATCAACACCGAGACGAAGCAGTATCTTGCATGTGTGGGAGAAGCCCTCGCTAACCCGGACACTCGTCTCAGGCAACCTTCTTCCTCTGGCACCGCTACTACATCTGGACATACGAGAGCAAACTGGAGTCGGAGTGCGGCTACAATGGTACGCTCACCACCTTTGAGACAACACACACACTTGGACAGGAAAGTGAAGAGAAGCACGACTAACACCCCCACCAGGATCCTTCCCCTACTGGGAATGGGGCCTCGACACGACCAACCTCTCCGCGAGCCCCGTCTTCGACGGCTCCGCGACCTCAATGGGCAGCGACGGCGTCCCGACCCCTCACCAAGGTCTCGTCCTCGTCAACGCGTGGGACAACACCACAACGGTCCTCCCCGCCGGGACGGGCGGCGGCTGCCTGGCGTCGTCCTCGGCGCCCTTTGCCAACCAGACGGTCCACCTCGGCCCGCAGGCCATGCCGGACTACGGCAACGTCACGTCCGTCAACTCCGCCACGCCCACCGACGATAACCCGCGCTGCCTGCGCCGCGACCTCAACGTCTACCCGCTCCAGCGCTGGGCCAGCCTCCGCAACACGACGGACCTGATCCGCGAGCCGGTGGACATTGAGAGGTTCCAGGCCGTTGCGCAGGGGGACTCGCGGTATGTCGGGACGGGCCAGCTTGGCGTCCACGGGGGCGGACACTATGCACTTGGAGGGGACCCTTCGAGCGATGTGTACCTCAGTCCCGGTGATCCTGTCTTCTACCTGCACCACGCTCAGATGGATCGGGTCTACTGGATCTGGCAGAACTTGGACTGGCAGAATCGTCAGGTTAGTTGTCAACCCACAGTTGCCTTTGTGGCCCTTTTGGGCTCGAGTTCTGTTGCCTTGCTGCTTGCGATCAATGAAGAGAAGATACTGACTTCACAATCATAGACCATTTTTGGTACCAACACCACCATGAACCAGCCGGCTAGCGCCAATGCGACGCTCGACGATGTGATGTACATGGGACCTTTGGGCGCCGAGCTGTCCATTCGTGATGCCATGGATACCATCAACGGTCCCTTCTGTTACGTGTACGCGTCGGACTGAAGACAGCGCACTATGGCATGAGTATTTCGGAGGACATCGAGTCGTGTTTTATTATTATTCGCAGATTACAATCTGGCATTATCTCATAATAGCGGCGCATGTGTGTAAGACAGACAAAGATGATAGAGAATAAACTTGTAATCAGCTCTCTGCTGGAGAGATGCCAGCTTTAGTTTTGACAGGATGAAAAGCCTTGAGTCAACGAGCTTATCTTGGCGTAGCATAGCTTCGTCGCGAACCTGTGTGAGAATATGGGATGAGCAGGCGGTCTGTAAACCAGATCAAACTCGAACAAGAGGTGGGATACGAGTCAAGCATTCCTCCCACCGTCGAGATATTGAAAGTGGGGCCAGCGAACGAAGGTAGCACGGGGTCTTGAATTCAGGCGCCCAAGCGTGCGATTCCGTTCGCCGTCGTTGCGGGTGTGGTTCTCTTAGACCTTTGAGTCCCCAACCAGGGGATAACCTGGCTTCTCCTAACCGCCGGGCATGCCGGCCGTCCGGGGGTTTGCATGACGTTCGTGCCGTCATGGACCAAACACACGGAGGTGCCACTTTGCGGCCCGTCACCCGAGCGATCTCTTCCGGTTCGTCCGCCTCAGAGGGGCGATCGCGACGAACCACAGACCAGATGTAGACGTGTCGGGGGCGGACTGGACTTGGTCTCCAGAGGGCGGCTTCATGCTCCATGGTCCTTCGAGACCGAGTCTTCCGCAATGTCTTTTGGCGGTTTAGGTCCAGCGGACACGAATTCTGCTCCCGTCTCTGTGCCGGACCTAATTACACGCCTGCGAGCTGGCTGGTTGATTCGTTCGGGCAGTCCTTTGCACGAGTTGGCATGTTGTATCATAATCGATAGAGCTGTTGGCGCCAATGCTGGGATAACTTCTTTGAAGCTGGGCCGAAAGCACTCAGATTCTGGTCCAAATCCGCGACTAGCTGGTACGAAACCGAGTGGACCAGCGCATATTCAGAACCGTCCCTCTCGCCGTTGCACAAACCGTCTTGGCATTTTGTCACAGAAAAGCCCGCTAAACATGGAAAAACCTCGAGGCTCTCATCTCTTGCCGCCCTGCCGACGACGACGGTCCTCGATCTCCAAACCTCCAAGATATTCATCCGAACCCGAAACCACAAAACGGCGTGAATCATGGCCTGGTCTCTCGAGTCCTCGTGAGCGGGGGCGCCTGCTTCGCTTTCCCTTCGCGTGCTGTCGTTCGAGAATCCGTGGAACGGACACTCATTTGGCTCTCGGGCCCTCTGCGAATCCATCCCAACTGTCGTCCCTGTGACAAGGACAGCATGAACCTCTCGGATGCAGGTTTGCGCTCGGTGGTAGCGGATCTGGCATATGCTTGTGGTTGCTTCTCACTCCTAATCGCTAGAGGGTGAGTCCGACTTTTGATTTGCAGCCAGTGATCGAATGCTTCAAGCAAGCCAGACAGAGTTCGGGCTTACTGACAGCTTGTTAAAATGAATTAGAATGAGAAAATTTGATCTGCCGGTCAGTCGCCATATCTTTGTCTCACTGTGTTCTGGCGAGGAGCACGTAGCAGGAGGCGAGCTCCCCATCCATCAAAACTGCTCCCCATGAAGTACAGTTTTGGTGTGTACCGTCAACCAACTATGCCTGACTGATTCTTCGATAATGCCCTATCAGCAAGGACCAGCCGATCCTTCAAAATCGACTTCACATGTTGACCAATGCTGGAGAACCGGGCGTGTTCGTTGGCCCCAAAAGGATACGGCCAATATACACCAAACCACGATGCAAAAGTTTCAATGCCTTGAGTCGGGACTTTGACTTTCCGCGCACTGAACGTTTCCCTCAGAGATGTCTGTCTACTGTAGAATTGTAGAGAGATAGTATCGAATGGCATGAGGTAGGATGTCTTGTTGGTCAAAAGTTGGCATTTGATAAAAAGAAAGAAAGAAAGTATGCCGGGAAGGGAGCTGTAATACTGGAACCACTCACGAGTGCTTTCGGGAGAGGTACCGAACGTTGGTACCGAATAAGAAGCCGCAGTGGGTACCTTCCCGGGAAAGTGTCTTCTAAGCTTGCCCCATGCCGAAAGCTGATGACGCACACCCCCACCTTGGTTGATTGTTAGGTTCAACCTCCCGTCACTGCCCAAAGATAAACTGCCAGAAAGAAAGCTCTCCTCTCTCTCTCTCTCTCTCTCTCCCCGGTCCCGCAGGAACAATGCGGGGTTCGTCGCAGCAGAGCATGAAGTGAAAAGACCTCGCATCCACACAACGCATTACAAACGCAAACTGGACCGCCGTCGATAGGCAGGTAGCTGTACCTTAGCTGTAGCTAGTGTAGGCCCGTACTTTGCCGGGTAGCTTTACCACCTTTGGCATGTTACACGCCTAGCAGCAGCACTTACAACACGGCACACCTTGCTGGGTGAGACCTTGGAGGGGTTCGCTCCTGCATCCCTGCTGGGCGTTCGGCGGTCCATGGTGGGGTGAAATTGGCATCATGATGAAGGGGAGGGACAAACGGTCAATGGCAAGACGAGACGGAGGAGGGGGGTAGGTGGAGATGAATCCAAGCCAAGCATCTCTCCTCCTCCTCTTCCTCCTCCACTTCTCCGATCTGATCTCGAATGGACTTAACTCGGTGTTTTTATTTATTAGACCTCCTCAGATGCCGCCCTCCCTCTTGATAGCCCCCCAGATCCTCTCTTTTTCCCTTCTCTACTTGCATAGATTAATTTCAAGCTCTTCTTCCCCTCCTTCATTTCTCGTCTTGCTTCTGAACTTGACTTGAACAGAAATTATACCCCCCCTCCCTCAACACCAATTGACACTTAGCTGATACCCCCCCAAAACACAAACAGCAACAATGGCCACCGCAGTCTTCCAAACCAAGGCGACCATCACCTCCTTCGGGGGCCAGCTCCTCAAGCTCTCCCACAAGTCAAACTCCACCGGCACCGACATGGCCGTAAACCTCTACCTGCCCCCGCAAGCAACCACCCGCGCCGTCCCCGTCCTCTTTTACCTCTCCGGCCTGACCTGCACCCCGGACAACTGCACCGAAAAGGGCTTCTTCCAATCCCAGGCCTCGGCCCGCGGCCTCGCCGTCGTCTACCCCGACACCTCCCCGCGCGGCCTCGACCTCGCTGGCGAGCGCGACTCCTGGGATTTCGGCGAAGCCGCCTCCTTCTACGTCGATGCCACCCGCGAGCCCTTCCGCCAAAACTACCGCATGGAGACCTACATCACAAAGGAGCTCCCCGAGCTGCTCTTTCGCGAGTTCGCCGGCAAGCTCGACCGCTCCCGTGTCTCCATCACGGGTCACTCCATGGGCGGCCACGGCGCGCTGTCGCTCTACCTCCGCCACCCGGGCATGTACCGCTCCGTCAGCGCCTTTGCCCCCATCGCCAACCCGTCAAAGTGCCCCTGGGGCGAGAAGGCCTTCACGGGATACCTCGGTGACGACCGCGCTGAGTGGGCCAAGCACGACTCCACCGAGCTCGTCAAGAACTGGAGCTACGGTCCCCTGAACGCCCTCATTGACGTCGTAAGTATTGAGCTATATCTGTCATCACGCAATACGAGTAGGCACTAATACAAGAGACCAGGGCCTCGGTGACAACTTCTACATCCAGAAGCAGCTACTGCCCGAGAACTTTGAAAAGGTTGTCAAGGAGAAGAGCCTCGAGGGCCTGAGCCTGAGATACCACTACGTAAGTTGAGCCCGGTTCATTATAAGGTCAAAATTTCGGACGCTGACAAGCTGAATTAATAGGGCTACGACCACTCCTACTTCTTCATGGCCTCCTTCGCCAAGGATCACGTAGACCATGCTGCCAAGCACCTGGGTCTCGGCTCCGCGTGACTCGAAGGTCGGACAAGACTGTAAACAAAGTAAACGATAACGTTGAAGTCGATGATAGGGAGCACGCAGTGGGGCAAAGAAACCCAAAGGTCAAGTCGAGTTGGAATACCAAAGATGTTGTGAGCAGAGAGACGTTGCGTGCGCGCAGTCGACATGTAGTTCTGCTCTTTAAGTAGGTAGTAGGTTGCTGCTGAGATTCTTGAAATTTGAGAATAATAATCGACGTTCATCCACCCCGTTCCAATCATGACTTTCGTGAAGAGAAAAACAAATAAACCCCAAAGCACCTTTTCTCCTGCCGCATGGAGTATCTTGCGCATGACATGAGTGTTATATAGCAGGAACGCCAGTGTCTGGATAAAAAAGAGAGAGCGCCGGCCGTGATGGGAGTATATCTAATAAGATGCAACCGAAGAAGTCTGGAAAAGCGCCTAGCTGACCCGTTTCTCCACCTCGGGACTCAAGCCCTCCTTTTCGAGCTTCGCCCGCATCTCGGCGTCCATCTCCTTGCGTATGCGGTTGTAGGCCAGTTTCTCGAACCGGCTGAGGGCCTTCCACCAGTGCTGCCCCGCCTCGTGCTCGCCAATGCGTTCCAACAGGTCGGCCGTCTTGAGGCGCACTTCGCGGTCCTTGTGGAAGAGGCCTAGTGCGACGTAGAACAGGCCAGCGTGCGACTCTGGCGCGACGCTCAACAGCAAACAAATCTCGTCGTAAGAGTGGACATATTTGTGAAACGCAGCGTAGATTTCCTTGCTCTGCATTGGGTTGAGCCGTTGTGTCCGTAGTCGGTCATGCATATGGTGCAAGTCGAGACCTTTCAACGGCCTCACTGTGTAGAGTAGTGCGAGATCCTACGATGGTTAGTTCAAACGCTGAGCAATAGTGAGTGATGGTCCAAGACTCCCTTACCTGGATGAAGCTGTAGTAACTCCTTGTGTTTCTCCATCCTTCGATTCTCGTCACATTACCCGCAAGCTCCTTGTGTTTCGACTGTTCATCAGGCCACACGTAGCCGTGCCCGTTCACGCCCACTGGTCCCATCTCCAGTTCGTCGCCGCCAATGTAAAGAGCACTTGCGCCGTACACACTTTCCTCAAACGCAGCTGCGATTCGAGTGAATTTGATAACCCAGTCTCGCCATTTGGCGCGTATTACTCTTTCGCCATGCCTTGCCGCGATGCTCCGTAGGATATCTTGCATGAACGCCGAGTCGCCTGTCAGATCGCTTTCGGCTGCAACCTTGGAGGTGCCTCCGACAAGCCCAGCATATGATGGGTTCTGCTGTTGAAAGTAGACCATTCCCTCCGTTACTGGGGCCGATTCGATCTTGCTACTGATCTTGACTCGACCTGTAGGCAAGTCACACAAGACATCCCACCACTCGGGGTGCAATTCGAACGTTGGGTTGGTGACTCCAGCAATGAAGCCGGGAACGTTGAGGAGATCGTCAATCTTGGTCAAGTCGGTGTAAGGAAATGCGTGTCGCGTGAAGCCCCTGAGTGTACCGCCGGATGCCAAGGCGCAGGCCGCCAAGACTGCCTCCGCAACCTCGCCTGACGGCATATTGTGCCCCAGGAAGATCACCCGCTTTTGCGTCAACAACGCATTGACCAATACAATGATGGGGTGCGTATGCGGGCCGTTTGTCGTCAATTGCGGATGCAGGGGGAACGGTTGTGGCGCCTTGCCTTGTGGCTCCGAAAACTTCTGGATCAGTTTGATCAAAGAAAAGTCGCCCACCGTTTCCGGCATGACGGCGACGGGGACTTTGATGGGAATTGGTATGCCCTTATACATGACTCTGCTTTCAAACTCGTGCGTGTCCCTTGGAACTGAATACTGCGAAGCGCCTTCGACGTGCGCCTTCGTTCCTGCTCTCGAAACGCCTGGCAGCTTCGGGGGGTCTCGACTTGCATCGAAAGGCTGATCTGAGAGGTGCTCGCCGCGGTCCTCAGCTATCCGCATCTGAATCATTTGCTCAAACTTTTCCACGAACAGATCTTTGTTGTCACTGGCCAAAAGCAAGTGCCTCTCAAGCAGGCTAAGCTTCGGCATCAGAGAAAGATCCATGGCGTTGACAGCATCGTAGAGCATCGCCAGCGTCTCGGGAACGGGCGCCTTGAAGTACTCGTCCAAAGCAAGTAACAAAAGGGGCTGATGCGAGTAAGCTGGCTGACCAAGCGAGGGGAGCGAAAGATGGGCAAGCTCTCACCTTGTATATATGCAGGAAGGGATGCCTCGTGCAGATTGCCATCGCCTTGACAACAGCACCTCTCTTGACTGTTTTATCCTGTTTCGTGTTGACCAAATTCAGGACATAGATCAACGGTGGTCCCTCTCCGCCTTCGGGTTCTCCGTCGTCCGAATCATCGTCGTCGTATTCGTCCAAGTCATCAAGATCCCCCTCTTCTTCATCCAAGTCCGCGCCGTCATCTTCCTCGTCAACGATGCCAGCAGCGCGATTGCGCAAACGCCTTCTTCTCTTCTTCCTGGCCTCCTTCGCCTTGCGTTCTTCGTCCTCTTCCTCTTGGCTCGTGTCTTTGTGTAAGAAGAAAATGGTCCAATCCTGGTTTCGAACGTGGGCCTGATCGGGCAACATGAGTTCTGCCAGCATATGTTCGTCGCCGGTAATGGAAACGGGGTACTGGTGCTCCATTACCGGGCCACGATCTATATCGAAGGAGGCGACCAAGATGTACTCGACATGGTTCTCGGTGGAACCTCGCGGGTATTGTGAGCGCAACTTGCGGGGAGGATGCGCATCAGGATTGTAACGCCTCGGGGCGGACAGCGACGAGTGTTGTGACGAGACACCAGTGGATGGTGTCTTTGACTTTGAGCTCGGGTTCGAGGAGCGGTCCGTCTCGGCGATGGGAGGCGGCTGGGGAGATCGCGACGGGCGGGACGTGTTGGACATTGACGAAGGCGATCGCGAAGCTGGGAAACTGGAGAGTGAAGTCCGACGACTGGGCCAGGGGCCGTTGGGCGGGGGAGGATACTGGTTCTGCGTGTTTGAATAGTTGCGCGTGAGGAACGGCAGCGCGGCTTGAGTTGAAGCCATGCTTGCGAGAGCAATGTTAAATTGCGGAGTCGTTCAACAAGTCGGTAGTTGGGAGGTTCAAGGCGTTGCGCAGGCTGCCGGTAGCCACAGCCATTCAAATGCAGTCGAGAGGTCCGTTCGGGGAGGTGCAGCAAAAGTAGGGTTGTCTCCGATCGAGAAATGCGACGATGGTGGGAGCCCTTTGCTGACAATTACCCAGAACGATTAATGGCTCGCGGCCAACGACATTCGACGGTGATGCTGCGACATTAACAAGGCAATCAAGTGACTCCTTGCCAGGTCGTCGTCGCTGGAATAGGACAATAGTTGATTGAAGGTCGGGCAGTTCCTTGAAGCCAAAGTGCGAGTCGATGGGCCAGGATGCAAGATGCGAGATGGGGGGGGAAAGGGCGGCGACGGAAGGGGAGATGGGTACGAAGTACGAGGGGAGGACGGAGTTGGCGAGGCGGTATAGTACGTAGTTGTATCTTTAGGTGCAAGGTAAGGTAGTCCAGGAGCGGTATTCGTAAGGTAGTGTAGGCATGCGCGGTAGGTAACCGTATTCAGGTCCAGGGTAATAGCGCGTGGAGGCGTTCTCAGACGATAGCCGAATGCGCTCTTCGAAACGTCAGATGCAGGCGAGTGACTGACATTTACCAGTCTTTGCCAGCGAGCGGAAACAGGATGGCCCCTCGGGCACACGAGGGGGAGAGAGAGCAGGTATATCCCGTCGGGACAAGATGCAGAAAGCGTCAATGCGTGGAAGAGAAAATCACCGAGACATGATCTGCTTCGACGTTTGGTCTGGTCTTCTGGTCTTGTCGGTTCTCGCAGGCTCGCAGGCGTTCTTGGTATCCTTGACTTTCTTAAGGTATCCGTACTTCGTAAGTTCGTAGGTAGTACTCCGTACGTACAGAAAGGTTTCTGGGAGTCCCAAACCAGGCAGGACTCCTGACAGGGTGCGGTGCTTCTTTTTCCTCTTTTTTAAAATTGTGCAATCCAATTCGATCCCCCACCGGCTCGAATAATGCTCAGCTAAGGCGCGCCGAAGCAAGGTACACACACCTTGGTGCGAACCAAACAGAGCGTCGGATTGAGATGGAGGGGGAGGTCTTGCAGTGTGCCCCTGGATGGATTGCCGCGACAAGGACCTCTGGTTGGTGCTCGCCGGACACTGGCGGCCCTCCGCGTGTCGCTCGGGGCTAGTCAAAGGTGACGAGTAGAGCAACTCGTGGTTACGGATAGATTCAGATTCAGAACTCTTCAGCGCGCGTATCTCGGAGGAACCAGGGCCAGCTGGTGGGCAATCGACCGACACACAGACGGGCAATCTGTCAGTCAAGTCAGACACTCAGCCCGCGGGCAGACAAAGAGGGAAGAACCGACACGAGGCGGCCTTATGTTGCTGTTAGTGTGGTAGGCAGGTGGTTGACAGTCACCAGCGTGGGCCTGGGATCCGTATCTGTGAGCCAAGTGGGCAGTGTCTGCGAGAAAGCGTTGGACGAATGCGTCGGAAACAATGCTGATCACGGATTCTCAGTGTCCTCTTTTTTCCCGAGACCCCCTCCTTTTGCGGCTTGCCCACCACCACCAACACCCACCTATTACCACAGTATGGAACTGGAAAGGCACGAAAGGCAGGGCCTTCTTTTCTCGGCAGCCCCCAAGGACCCCCCCCTTGGTCCCCTCCTTCCTCTTCCCCTTTCCACGTTCCCCCCGCCTTCCCTGTCCTGTATGCTTTCCCCTTTTGAGAAAATGGGTGGTCCGAGCTGTCGCCCTCAACCTAAACTGTGCTTAGCGCCCAAGGGACCTTACATGAAACCCATGTGGCTGGAGAGGGGCATTTTGGCAGCTGACGCAGGGAGTCCTGGTCAAGCCACATGTTGACAGCCACACTTTCTCCCCTCCCTGAGGGATGAGGCTCTCCCCCCCTTCCCCCCGGGATTGCCATGCACGGACGGGAGGGTCATGCAAGGCTACGGTTGTCACGGAGAAGACGCCTCTGTTTACTTTCATCTGTCACCCAAAGCCACCCATTGTCTTTGTTCTGGATCAGACCTTTCCACAATTAAACTACAACGCCATTTTAAAATCAACGCAAATCCATTCATCAATACAGTACGCTCTATGTGATACTGGTACCGGAAGCGCAACTCGCAATTTCCGCAATTGCTTTTCTTCTTTACATTGCCGTCGCCCGCCTACTCTTTTCTCGTACGCTTACCGTTCGTTGCCTCTTGGCCCGAATCCCCATATTTCTCATTGTTTACTTCGCTGCCAAGTGGGCGCGCGGCATCACAGATCCAGAGCAAGGCACTCCCTATTTCCCACCCACAGCTGCTCCCGCCCCGAACACCCTTCGATATGGTAGGCTAGGGCCCATTTCGCGCGCGGATCATCAAATCTCTTGGAAAATCGCATGAATTTTGACCTGAAGAACCCACAACAGGCAATGCCCGCAGGCTACAAACCTTCCCCACTAGGGCCTCATGGCTCTCCTCGCAGTTCTCCATTCAGAAGACCAGAATCTCCAGCATCGCCTTCAGCAGTGCGCCAGACCTCGACAACCCAAGTAACCCAAGTCACACCTTTCGGCTCGCCCACCAAGGCATCCTACGCTACGAACAACGGACGCTTCGGCAACCCAACCACACCAACAGACACGGCCGAGAGCAAGACACCGCGAGTGCGAACACCAACAGCCGAAACTACCACCATGGCCTCGCCACAGCCTCTGCGGCCGGGTCTGAAGAAGACTATGAGCCACGGGAACGCCATATCGCATCTGCAGCCTGCGCAGGTCAGACAGCTTCGAGAGGGCTTCGAGGTCTTGGATCGCGACAGCGATGGCGTCATTAATAGGGAGGATGTATCCGACATGCTGAATCAGTTGGGTAAGCATCAAAACCCAAGATACCCCAAGATATCAAAGGAGTTCTCTCGGTTAACAGATTTGTAGGCCTACCGTCTAAACCCTCCGACGTAGCACTATTCTTCCCTCCATCAACGCCTCAAACGATGACGATGGCTGCTTTTCTGAATTCCCTTGCTACAATGCTGGCTTCCTTATCACCACAATCCGAGCTGCTGTCTGCTTTCTCGGCGTTCGACGACGACGATAGCGGGCAAATCGACCTCGCGGAGCTACGAGATGCGCTTCTGCACACCGCGCCAGAGCCCGGCGAGCGACCGCTTACAGAAGCCGAGGTTGAGAAGGTAATCGAGGGATTCACGGGCAGACGAGCTTTCAATCGCAACATGCAAGGCGGTTTGGGCAATCGGCGTGAGGTGTTTAGATACCAGGATTTCGTCAACTCCATTATGGGTAGCAATACAACATCCGAAGCTGCATCGGCTGAGGGATCTGAGGATTGAGCTTAATTCAGGCAAGGTATCCGGCGCATGGGGGATTAATTGATGGTGACGACATGAGCGAAAGTCATGTGGGGACAAACCTCGCAGGGACGAAAGCACAAATATCCGTAAGGATACATGGAAACGAGGATTGACGAACGAGTTTGGACATGACTGTACTTTATTCGCATCAAGCACATAGGAGCACGGTGGTAACAGGTATAATTTCGGCTGGGTTTCACAGCATGGCAGTTTGGTTTCCATTTAGAGCCGAGTCCAGGGTAACAACGCGGTACCTTATCCGCAGGCATCTGATGTGACTACTGACCTGACAACATGGACGTTGAGGAAAGAAGACATACGACCGAGATCGGGTGGGCGCGGCTCCTCGAGCCTCAAGGACATGTCGCGATGTCAAAGCTCGCAAATCGGGACGTGCAATATGGGATTCTGAGTAATGGGAAAGGCTGGGAGACAAGCCCCCGTTGAACGGGCAGTGCATGCACGATGTATGACTTTCGCTTCGACCTGCATGTATGAGAGACATCGATTGACCCGCTCGCTCTGCTATATTTCTGTAGTTCTGACGATGAGAGCACCGAAATCTGTCAAGGAAGCGGAAATTCTGAACCGGCAAAGAGGGCGGCATGGGCCATTGGTGATGCCATCAGCTCGGTTTGCAGGAGGTTGGGGAGTGCTGCAAATTAGCCAGTGCCAGGCCCCCTTCTGCAGAGTGCAGCCTGCACTCGCACCCGCAGTTGCAGCACACATATTTCCAAGGGGCGGGCGGTAGTGGCGACTAGGACATGGGTCCTTGGATGGTCAGGTCGCTGCGTGCCAAAATGTCCAGGGGACTTTGTATCTGTTCTCTCACAGAACTGTCAGACTCTAGAGAAAAGAGTCTGGCTGACCTGAGGCAAGAGGTGACGCCCTCCTCCCACGGTGCAGCAAGTGGTCAGGTGTCATCAGTGACGGCAAAGTTGCAACTCTTTCTTCGGGCGGTTCGGCGGACCCCCAAGGAGCCCCAAGGGTTGACAGCGGCCAACGGTCGAGGATGATTCGCTGACTGTGCAGGGTCCCGGGACGGGGCCCCACCGAACCTTCTCGAACCGGCCCGCTGGGTTGCAGCGAAAGAGAAGGAAGAAGTCACCGTTGGTTGCAAACACCCCGATATGGCGATATTCGTCTGTATCCGAGCCGGACATCAGACGGACAAGACGTGAAGGTGACGGCAGGTACCTACCTACCTTTGGGCTAACACCGTAGGATTTTAGGCTCTTGCCTTATGCCAGTTGGGAGCCAATTTGAATGTCTTGTTGCCCGTCAACGACCTGATGACATTCGGGTCTTTCTGACCTCTGTTCGTCCCTCCAAATTCAATTCCGACACTATAACTTTTGAGACAGGTCATTTGGGTCCCTGCAAACGCCTTGACGCCATTGCCTTCTGGGGGTCTCGTCTGGAGATGGAGACCCTCTAAATGGAGGCTGAACAGCTTAAGCTCCCCTCTCTCGCGAAACAAAAGTCTAGCCATCATCCTAGTCTATTTCTAGTCATTGAAACCAGGTCCCATATTGGTGCAGACATAACGGAATACGGATACATGATACGGATACCCAGACGAACTTCAACCTGGCCCTTGGCAAGTTCGCGAGAGTTCTTGCGCCTGGTTCACCATTGGCCATTGGTGACTGGAAAAAGACAACAAGAAATAGAGTGGCTAGGAGACGACAGGACACCAGGTCAACATTTCAACAATGGTCCAGTGGCGGTCGTCCGACGATCCCCTTCATCCACTGCGGTGCAGGTATCATAGTAAACAAGTTGCGGCCCCAAGCGTACCATTGGCTCCGCGGGGACTGCCAGTAGTCAACGGGAGACGGGACTGGGCCGTTTGGACAAGCTTCTTGTGGGGTTGGGTTTAGTGGCAGGCGACCTCTTTTTTTTTTTTTGTCTTGGTGCTTGAGTAGGTATTAGATGGTGCTGCTTGGTTACATCTACCTCGCATGCAGAGCTCAGCACACGCAGTTGACACTCAGTTCTGCATGTACTCGATACTGAGTTGGGGTTGGCTGCCGTTGGTGATGACCTCTCCCCAATGGGAGCTGCCATGTGCCAGTTGCCCAGCAGAGCCGTTATTGTACATCCACGTTTGTGTTTCTCTGCACTCCTCCTTTTGTGTTGTTCCAGGGGGCGATTCTTCTGGGCCCGGCAGCTTGTGGGCGTAACTTTCGTACAATACGGATACAATGTACAATTTTTTTTTTTGCATGCCGTGTACTCCTTATGGACTGCTAGCTAGCACATTTTCCACATCACGCATGCCCAGCCCAGCACATGGGCATTTGGACGGGGACCTTGTCCAGTCTCCGTCTCCCCCGTAATCCATAAGGCACTGAACGGATAGGCAGACCAGTCAACAGGCCTGGCAGGCGGGAAAAAAGTAACAAGATGAGGGAACGGTGGAAAATTTTGTGCACAGCTGATAAATCTACACGAGTCCCTGCCCCTGGGGGGTGGGAGAGACAGCCACAGCTAAGGCTCGTCTCGCTTGATGAATCCTGGGATTTTCGGTATTTCACCTTTGACCTTTCTTGTCCCCTGCCTTGGATTACCGAAAGATGACAACAGAAAAGCAACTTTGTGCATCCCGCTCCTAAAGCTTCTTCTTCCTGCTTTGCTTGCATCGTTGCTTGCCTCTTCCTCTCGAAATCTCTCTCTCTCTCTCTGACTCTCTCCACAGATCCCGCCCCCCCTCCTCCTCCCCTCAATCATCCATCGGCTTTGCCCAAAAGTAACGGATACTTTTTTTTTTGCTCTGCTTCCTTACTCGAAAGGCACCCTGCAGCTTGCGCCGGCTGTATCTCCCCTCCAGTGTCCACTCCGATGGGCTGTGTGTCTTCTTGCCGAGCCTCTTCTCAATAGCCTGGGCTTTCCTTCCTCTTTTCCCTCCCCATCCGCCCTCACCTTACCTTGCCTTCCGAGAGCAGGCAATCCGTCTTCCTCTTCTCTCCAACCTTACTCTCACTCACACCACTTCCTCTTCATCGTTGTATTCGTGGGGATTTTTCGATACGAACGAACGAACGAAAGGCCTGGACAACCATCTGCAATCGACTTCCGCACCAGCCGCCTCCTCCCGTATTCATCCATCCGGATCAAGGCAAGGTTCCGCTGCCTTCCACTGGACGCACCCAAGCAGCACAGAAGAAAAAAAAAAGTAGCAGGTGCTTTTTTCCACCCACTCTTGCCTGTCCGCCCTCCTTCACTAGGCCCGTTATTGTGGTTTGGGGAATCTGGTGCACAAGCATAACCTTGCATCGAGGTGTACCGACCCTCCTTACCTAATTAACCAACAAAAAAATAAGCCTGCGCATTCTTTGGTTCCCCTCAGAGGGTGCTTACTTTATCAATGAAGCTCTTCGCAAAGAAATCGTCCAAGAAGCAAGGCCAGGACGACGACGACAACCACCAAGAATCGAGCTACTTCCCTCCCTCTGAGGCCTCTTCTCCCACAAAGTCGCCCACAAAGCCCCGGTCGCCCACCAAGTCGCCGACGAAATCCCCCACCAAAAAACCCTCCCAGCCTGCATCCCCAGGCCCTCGGGAGACAAAGCCGTCACGCACATCCCGCACCTTTGGCCGCCACCCCACTGATCCCGGCTCACGAAGGAGCAGCAAAATCGACCTAGACTCTCACCCCCTCAACCTTCCTCCTGAAGAACGTGCAAAGAGACTATCTGCACTTTCAGCCATGAGTGGAAACGCCATGGATATCGACCGTGAGTCGAGCGCGGCGCCATCTTCGCCTCCTGCTGCTGCTGCTGCTGCTGCTGCTGCACCCCAACCCTCTGCGCAGACTTCCTTCTCCGTCCCCAAGCCAAACGGCATCAACACCAATGTTAACGGCAATGGCGATGCTCCAGCCCCTCCCCCTCACAAGTCCAACCCCTCCAGTCCAGTCCCCACGACTGAGGACGAGGCCGAGGCCTACAAGGCTGCTGGCAACAAGTTCTTCAAGGAGAAGGACTACAAGAATGCCATTCTTCAATACTCCAAGGGTACGTGTTGCCGACTGCAAATCTCTTCTGGGCTATAAATTGACAAGTCTACTCCAGCCATCGAGTTGGTCCCCGATTCGGCTACCTATCTGAGCAACCGCGCTGCTGCATACATGTCCAACACCCAGTACGAGTACGCCCTCGATGACTGCACCCATGCTTCCGACCTGGACCCCGAGAACCCCAAGATCCTCCTCCGACTTGCTCGCATCTACACCAGCCTGGGTCAGCCCCAAGAGGCCCTGCTCGTCTTCGGCCGCATCAACCCTCCTCCTTCGGCCAAGGACCAGGCCCCAGCCAAGGAGATGTTGAAGCATGTCAACGCTGCGCAGAGTGCGCTGAGAGACGGCACCGCTGGATCAATGGTGCTCCACGCCCTTGACCAGGCTGAGCGTCAACTAGGCTTCAGAGCCTCCAGACCCCGCAAGTGGCAACTGATGCGTGGTGAGGCGTACCTCAAGATGGGTACCGTCAACGCTCTCGGCGAGGCACAGAACCTTGCCATGGGCCTGCTGAGAGGCAACAGCCAGGACCCCGAGGCTCTGGTGCTCCGCGGTCGTGCTCTGTACGCCCAGGGCGAGAATGACAAGGCTGTCAGCCACTTCCGCAAGGCCATCAGCTGCGACCCCGACATGCGTGATGCGGTTAAGTACCTCAGAATCGTTCAGAAGCTCGACCGCATGAAGGAGGAGGGTAACTCGGACTACAAGATGGGTCGCTGGCAGTCTGCCATCGAGAAGTACAGCGCAGCACTTGAGGTTGATCCCGCCAACCGCGGCACCAATTCCAAGATCCTGCAGAACAGAGCGCTGTGCAAGATCAAGCTCAAGGAGTACGACGCGGCCATTGCTGACTGCGAGCGCGCCATCAGCTTGGACTCAACATACCTCAAGGCTCGCAAGACCAAGGCCAACGCCTACGGTCAAGCAGGCAAGTGGGAGGATGCTGTCAAGGAGTGGAAGAACATCCAAGAGCTGGATCCCGAGGACCGCAGCATCGCCAAGGAGGTGCGCCGGGCCGAGTTGGAGCTGAAGAAGAGCCAGCGCAAGGACTACTACAAGATCCTCGGGGTTGAGAAGGATGCGGACGATAACCAGATCAAGAAGGCCTACCGCAAGCTGGCCATCATTCACCACCCGGACAAGAACCCCAACGACGAGCAGGCTGCTGAGCGCTTCAAGGATATTGGAGAAGCCTATGAGACCCTGAGTGACTCTCAGTAAGTTGATATGCGTGCACGTTGCCCAATAATGTGCTAAACCCCGTTTGCAGGAAGCGTGCCAGCTATGACAGCGGCGAAGACCTCATGGACCCGTCCGACATGTTCAGCCACGGTGGTGGCATGGGCGGTATGGGAGGAATGGGCGGCATGCACGGCGGCATCGACCCGGAGATCCTCTTCAACATGATGGGAGGCGGCGGCGGCTTCGGCGGTGGTGGCGGCTTCAATGGAGGCGGCTTCCCCGGCGGAGGTGGTGGTGGTGCGCACTTCAACTTTGCCGAAGGCGGCGGCCGCCCTCGTGGTGGTGGCGGTGCCGGCGGCTTCGGCGGACGCGGTTTCAACTTCTCAACCTGACAATCCGAGTCAGAGGAAGAAGCAGAACTATCCGACGAGTCAGCAGAGTCGGGACGAAATACGGGCGGCTCATTCGCTACAAAGCCGATGAAGAGCCACACGAAGCGGCGCCAAGAAGAAGGCGACCGGATTGTGGACAAGATTCGCCAGTATGGAATCTGGATCGTGGCCGCCCTGGTCCTGGTCCCGTTCCAGCTCCTGTTGCTGGTAGCGGCAGCTATGGGATTCGTGTACATTTGCATAGGGGCCCGGAAGCTGGGCATACGGCTCCGCGGCGGGGAATGAGTCTTGTGTTTTGTCTTTTTTTGTTTTTTCAAACGACTGCAGATCGGGATAGACTACAAACGCACCGAAAAAGTGTCACACGGGCGGCGTTTTTTACCCAGGCATCGATCCAATTGTCCCTTTTTCTCACTTTACCCTAAACTTTTTTGTTTTCCTTTCACAACTTTACAATCTTTTTTTGTAGAGACATACTAGGGAGAGAGGGAAGAGGAAGAGAGAGAGAGAGAGAACAAGAGTTCACGACCAAAACAATATCCCCAGAAACCAAACCGAATTTCATGACCGAAACTGGGAAAGGAGGGGGTAGGAGGGCGTCTTTGCATATCTCATTTGAAAAGGGCACATGAGTGATGCCTCCAACAAAATGTTTTCGTGTATTTTGCGCGCGAAGTTAAGGCATAGTTGACCAGCTGGCAACTGACTTTGCAAATGTCGCGTGGAAGCACAACGTGCTAGTGTTGTCGATAACAATTCTTGTGATTCTTTCTGTGTGACGTGCTATTCACACGACTCTGTCTGTCTGGGTATCAAATTCCATGCGCCTTTACCACTCCCTGTCGAGTACTGGGTGTTTTCGTCTCCAACTTTCGCCCATGCCCTCATAACAACCCCAAAAGCCTTTTTTTTATCCTGATGCTCAGAAACTTCCCGACGTCGTAAGCCAGAACGAGCAAACGCTCAACCTGGAACCGCTCACCCTCACAACCCACCAGGCTTCCCATTCCCAACAACCTTGCCCCCCTCCAACACCCGTCCAACATCCTCCCTCAACTCGGGCATCCCCCTCTCCACATGATCCGCAAGGACATCCCTAAACTGCGCAAAGGCATTCATTTTCCCCTTCATGAGCTGATTCCCGCGCCTGACGAGCTCCACAAACTCGCGCGTGTAAATGTCGGGGTTCCGCCCGTTTTCGACGTACTGCACCAGTTCCGGCGGGATTTTCGGCAGCGCGCCGGGGAGGTCGGGGGAGGGCGGGGCGCCTGCTGTGGCGGTCATGTGGACGCGTTGGAGGGAGTGCGAGAGGGCTTGGACCGAGTCTGCGAGGGCGGGGGCGGTGGGTGCCGAGGGGGTTGCGTTGTAGGTTGTTACTTGAACTAGGATTTGGTAGAGGTCTTGGATTGTGTCTTTGAGTTGCTCTGGTTTTGGGGGGGAGATTTGTTAGCGGATTGTGGTTTGAGGGAGGACGGAGAGAGGGATGTGCGGTGTTGTAACGTACGTTCCAGCTCTTCGGGGGTTGGTTTGTCTAGCGGTGCCATTTTGGGGGTTGCTGGGTTTCGCGATCTTTTCGCGGCGTGATATGCGTGAGTTGTTGTGTTCTTCGACTTTTGTGGAAAGGTAGAGGGGGAGCGCAGGCGACGTGGATGGGAGGAGATGCTCGGGCGAGGATGATTGATTGGTGGTAGGTGAAGTTACGATTGCGACGTGAGGGACGAGGCTGAGAACTTCGCGGGTTGTAGTGGAAAGTAATCAAGGTCGAGCGAGGTTGGATTGGATTGATGGATGGATGGAATTGGTGCTAGCCAGTTGGCGGGATGGGCCGGTGGCACACACCTTGTGGGTGAGGTGTGGGGGCGCTTGCAGGGATGTCAAGTGCAACTGCAGACGGGATCCCTGGCGCGCGACCACGGCCATTATGTCGCGACTCTGGTCTTTATTTGTGAAGGAGCATTCAGTCTAACGACCCCTCTACATAAAATATGAGAGGGACGATGGGCCAGCCAGCTGGCTTATCGATGCTTCTTGATTCGACTATCTATGCTGTTTATGCTCCACGAAGAACCCACGAAGTTGAAGAGACTAGTATTCATGTCTCTACTGGTGAAGAAACATTCTATTCTCGAATGTCTCCCGCATTCCGCACTATCACTAGTGGTAAAGAATACTTGCCCAAGTGCTACTTCATCTCTGGCGTCTGGCATGTTTGTCCCGCCACCTCTCTTACTTCCCACTGAATAGCTTCCGTAAAGCCTGCAGGTTCCTCTTCTTCCCTGCTTCGCCGGGCGAGTCGGCCCCATCCGAGAGAAGCCTCTCCGTGCTCTGATTCGGAACTGGAGTTGGACTACTACCATCGTCCTCAGTCGCATTAGCTGTGTCCTTCGACACCGCCAAGCTAGCTCTAGTACGACTTGGTGGACTGAATGCTGCCATAACAGGTCGTATGATCCGCGGTCGCGGCGACGGGGACCGGATGGGGTTGTACCGCTCCAGATACTCGGATGACTGAGGCGGAGGCGTTCGAAGTACGGCGTGACGCCGTGGAACGCGAGCAGGTACTAGTGGACTCTGCGGTCGTACACGCCGTAGCTGCGGCGGTGGCGGTGGGGTGTTGTACCGCGTCTGCTGCTCAGAGGGCGTCTCTGGCGGAGTCACATAACCCGACGAGGTCGTCGTGTCAGACTTCTCGAGTCGGGACGCAAATCGAGAAGAGGGCCGCTTGAGGGGCTCGTTGCTGACCCACGAGAGAGGAGGGGCTCGTCGAATCTCTGACGGTGTCCAAATCGAACGAGACCTAGGCGGTGTTTGCGGCGGAGAGGTGGAGCGTACCGGCGTAGTTGGTCCGATGGTTGGTGTAAGTGAATTCGTCGACCCCATTGAAGGGGTCCCGGACAATGACGCCGCTGGGGTCTGAGAGAGGCCGGCCAGAGGGTGAGATGCAAGGAATCCTCTTGGCTCTTCTCTGGTCACCTGCTCAATGCCCCGGAATGGCTGCATCCATACCGGTATGGGCTTCGTCGGACTCGGTTTAAACGCAGGTTGGCCGATAGGATCGTTGATGGAGACGTATATCGCAGACTCGGCAGGCGGCGTCGCGAGATACCCTCTACTCTCATCATGGGACCCGTCCCCTATCCTGCGGAACGATGACGAGTCTGGGCTGAGAGAACGGATAGACTGGCGTGAAGTTAGCTTCGACACCCTCATCATCCTCACACAACTTACCGCCGGAGCCCTCCTCAACTGCCCAGCTCCACCCTCGCCAGCACCCCATCTCGCGCGGCCAAGTCCACCATCAACCCTCTCAATCCTCCTCAAGCCCTTCTGCACAACATCCTCCCCCTCCGTACCAACACAACAACAAGCACAAAGCGGCACCGCCTCCACCTCTTTCATATTCCCCTTACCCTCCGTCCCAGCAACCCTGCCAGCCATGCTCCTCCCATCACCACCAGCATCGCGATCCTCGTCAAAGAGGTCCAGCACAGACACCCCTCGATAAATGAGCTTGCTTCCGTAAAACATACACCCGTAACACGCGCGATGCCAGAAGCACTACCCCAAGCTGACGCAGTCGTCCCCGCGGTAGACAATCTCGCCGCAGACCCAGCAGATGGCCAGGTCGATCAGCGCGGCGTAGCAGGGTGAGCAGCTCAGGCGGGCTTCCCGGCCGATGACGTGTGAGGGGCCGTCGGAGGGCTGGAAGCAAAAGGTGCAAGTGAACGGGTTTGACGCCGTTGATGCCATGTCTTTGAGAGAATATCCCAGTCCGGGGCGGTCACGAATGATCCTTGTATAGAAAATGAACGGATGTCGATGTTACGTCGGTAGAGAGAATTGCAGCGGCCGCACTGGGGCATGGAAGATCTGTTTGGTCAAGACTTGGTCGTTGCAGCTGCCTCAGAAAACCGAGACGTCGTTCCTTCTCCTGTGTACCATCAAGCCGCCCATCGTAGCTGCTGCAACATTTGACAAACATCACTTGTCTCAATCTAACCAAGACACCGAAGATCAACATGTCCGTATGTGATGAAAGTGCAACTTTTCAAAGACCTGAAGCTCAGCAAAGGTAAAACCTTCGGCCGAGAAATAAAGTAAAAAGACAATCTCAACCCAACGCCAGTAGGTATTGTACAAAAATAAGCAAACACAAACGCCAAGACCAGTCCATATGCCCCCCTCCCCCCCCCATGCAACCGCCGTGGTCCAGCCTATTCCATCCGTAAGCATCCTTGTTACGCCAGTCGTATCCCTCTGGACTTTGCACTGCTGAAGATCATCGGCTCTCCAATGCAATCGACAGCACGTGTGTCCAATTTGCTAACATCCGCATTCATCGTCATATTATACAATCCAACAAGACCAATGTAGGTGGCTGTGTGTCCTTCGATCAGCCAAGTTGTCGGGCGTTTCCTGTTGCCATCCTTACTGGCGAGCCTTCGGCTTCGCCAACATGTTGAGTCGGCTCAGACTCATACCGCCGCGTTTCTTCGTGGGGCTCGGCGATTGAGCAACGCGAGGGCTCTGGAGCTTCTTACCAATGGTGCCGGGTGTCGCACCCATCAATCTGGGAGCCAGGAGAGCATCGCCCTCGGGCACATGCTCGGCCTTGCGTCTCTTGCCAGCTCTGTCACCAGAATCCACCTCGAGATCTCCTTCCTCTTCACGAGCTCTAGCCCGCTTCTTGTTGGTCATGCCGTGAGGCTTTCCAGCCAGGAACTGCATGGGAGATCTATTCTCCTTGTTGGAGGTGAACTCGGGACCGGTGGGGAAGCTACCCGGCATGTCCAGCGAGGTCCGCACATGACGGACACTAGCTTGGCCAGCAGTCGAACCAAAACCAGTGGGAGAGGCACTACCGAATCGGATGGTGTGGTCGCTGCGGAAAGTGAACGTGCCAGGTACAGTCGGAGGCAGAGGCTTAGCGCTCTCGCCGGCGACTTCGGTTGCCTTCTCAGACGGGCTACCAACGTTCAGTTCGGGGTAGAGGTTATCGCCCTTCTTTCGTTGGGTGACATTACCATTTCCGAGCATGGCGTCGAGGCTCGGGTACTCAACCTCTCCATTCTTACGGATAGGGCTCATGCTCGCAAAGGTTCGGTGCGCAACTGTGTTTGGAACATCGGCGGCTCGGTTAGTGTCCGGAGTGAAGTCGACTCTCTTAAACAACTTCCTTCGTGGAGTGGTGAACGGAACAGCGGGAATAGTCTTCTCTGCAGCCTGCGGCGCAGGCGTCTGGGAGATGCTAGAAGCGGGCTTGGGAAGAGCACTCTTCGTCTGGTTCAAGGCTCCCTTTCCGCCGCGCAGGATGGACTTGACTCTTTCGAAGCGACCAGGGCTCACAATTCGGCGTTTCAGCTCGGCCGTCTTCTCCAACGCACCAAGGTTGTTGGTGGTGGCAGACTTTGTGAGGCCACCCAGATCAGGCTTGGAGGGCGACTTTCTGAGACTTCCAAGCTCGGGCTTCGACGGCGACTTGACGAGCGATCCCAGATCAGGCTTGCTGGCTGACTTGGTGAGTGTGCCAGGCAGGGGCATCTTGGAACCAGCAGCGCGAGCCAGAGAAGATGCAGTGGGGCTCGTGAGGGAGGCCAGACTGGGCTGAGAACGAAGACCAGCAGGCGCGTCTGTTCCGCTAGACTTGGGGCGCGGGAGGGAGCTGCCATCGCGAGAGACCGGTCGAGCAGTGGTGGCATCGTCCTCGAAGCGCTGTCGCATGCGCTTGACTGACGAAGGTGGTTCAATGTTGGCGAAGATGCGAGACTTGGGGCGAGGTCCAAGAGACGACTTTGTAGAACTGTTGGAATCCGCGTCGTCCAGGTTGGCCTTGGACTGAGAACGCTTGAGGCTAGACTTCTGCTGCGAGGGCGTGTCGGGAATGCCCAGGTTGATCTTAGACGGCTTCTTCAAGATCGACTTCGGGTGACTGGGCGTATCGTCGACATTCGGCTTGGACTGGGATCGCTTCAAGCTAGACTTGGGCTGCGTAGGCGTATCGTCCAGGTTCGCCTTGGACTGAGTACGCTTGAGGCTCTTGAGAGGAGTGGTCCGGCCAGGCTGGGCTCGGAAAGCTGAAGGATGACCTTCGATAGAGTCCATCTTCTTGAACTCGGCCATATGGACAGCGCTGAAGCGACCAGACTTGCCCCTGGCCTTGGCAATTCTACGGCCGTTGATCTCTTCGTCTTCTCTCTCCAGCTCACGCTTGGCGAGCAGTTCGGCCTTGATTCTGGCCGCCTCCTCGCGCAGCTCGTTCATCATCTGCTGGGCGTCGCTGCTCAAGCCATTGTCTCCGGTAGGCTGGGCGACGCGGAAGGTGAAGGGCGACTCGGGCACGCCCGTGGTCTTGAAAGGTGTCGCCTGGGTGGTCTTGGAGGGCGTCGCCTGAGGATCGGCCTTCTTGTCGGAGGGGTCCATATCTCTAAAGCCGAGCCAGGTAGCGGAGGGAGGTGCTGCGGTGGGGTGAACCTTGCTCGGGTGCATTTCCGACAACGGGGCCTTGAGGTTCGAGTGGGAAGAGGGCGTCGCGGGGTCGTGGTTCGGGACGACGAGCGCATTCAGACTCTCAGCGACCTCTTGAGCAGGAGGAGTATCATCGCGTTCGGCAACGGAAGCCAGGGTGGATTTGGCCTTGGGCTATAGATAAAGGAAAAGAGGAAAAAAATTGTGTGAGTTAGGCGCCGCGCCGTTTGTTTACAGAAGCGGTCAAAGAGCGTGGCCTGTTTGCTTACCTTGGGCGTGTTGGTGCTGGCCAACCGGGCCGAACGACGGCGAGGCGGCGACGACATGTTGACTGTTTTACTCGGGATGATTGTCAAGCTCGTTCGCGTGAATGTCGGTGACGATCAAGAGGAGAGCAAAAAGGACGGAAGAAGTCGAGCCAGCGAGTCCCTGGTTTGGAAGAGGAAGGGTTGATGATGTCAGGCGAGAGAGAAGTGGATGGGGGTTCCGGGCTGCGGTTGCGGTACGTAGAGCGCGACGGGGATATTTTGGAGAGGGGCCGCTTCGTTTGTTTACATTGCGCGCGGAGGTCGCAGCTCTGATTGGATGACAGGTGAAGGACGGCCCAAGCTCTAGACCCCTTGGCTCTGTGACCTTTGGCGGGATGAAAATGGGGGGCACAGTGAGAAAGATCAGAGAAGCCATGCGTTTCTACGCTGGTTTGGCCGTGATTCCACAGTGGAAAATCCATTCTGCCTTCAGCTCATAATACAGTACCGCTCAGTGTTTGCTTGGATGACCCTCGATATGCTGCTCCTCGTGGGTCAGAAAACAAGGGGAGCGCGTGGCTAGGGACCCACGACCACTTATTCTCGAACCCTCTCTTGTTTCAAGAGAGCTGGCGTATTTCATTTTGTTTGATCCATGGCATGCTATATTCATACACTATATTGTATAGCAGGCCTTCCACGTGCTCCGATCTATCTTACATCTCATGGAATGCGGTGCGCAAAAGAGCCCGTTGGAACTAAGCAGTGCCGGAAGCACAGCCCAAGCCGAGCGTGAGCCACAACGGCCCGCGCTTCGAACTCAATTCTTGTCGGGATTAGAGTCATTGGCTCCAAATCGCGAGAAATAATCCATGCCGTGGCATCTCAGTTCTGGTCCTTATCCTCGCTGGAGGTCTGATGCTCAGCGCTGATGGCGATACTGGTAATGCTCTTGCTTTTACTTCGTCGCATGGTGATTACGTCTGCACAGTTATCTTACCCATCGGCCTTCATGGAGCTCAGGATGATACATGACTACTAAGTACCTTGGATTGCATTACACATATTGCCATCTGAAAGCAGCGGATGCTGGCGCTCCAGTGTTACCCAGATCGCACACTCTTGTATCAATCTAATCATGAACATGTAGGTAAGAATGATTTCAAACATCCTTATTTAATGGCCACATCTATAATTCCGAGTGGTCCTCGATGCGTCGCAGCAACCCCCAATCCAACCTGTATGGGCCAGAAGCCCAACGCTCCTCACGAGGTCTCAATGCTGAGCCACCTATCCAGTCTATAAGTTGAACCCCGTGAAGCCTTAGACCATTACTATGGTAAAATGCATGTGTACCCCGCCACCCTTGTCCATGCCCATCCATGTTAAATTTAACTGTGTACCCGCCAATATGAACAAACAATCCTAAACGCCGCCGAGTGAGAGGAATTTTGATCGTCTAGCGTAATGATTTCTACCAATGCCATGCAGGGTTTTCAATGCGTGGAAGCGATGGCGCCCGTGATGCCCAGCAGTGCCATTCCCATGAATCCGAAAAAGATGCAGAGATTCCGGTTGTGGTTCAAACTCAGCGCCTCAACGAACAGCTGAAGGCCGACGCTCACCATGATTCCAGCCGTAATGGCAAACATGCAAGCGTAAGAGACAGCATTCGGCGTCAGGTGAGTGTGCTTCGCGAGTTTGAACCACAGCACAGCAATGCCCGCACCAAGAGGCTGGCTCAGGCCACCGAGGATCGCGGCCCAGAACATAGCCCTCATGCGGCTTCCAAGTGCCATGTACAACGGCAGTGCCATGGCAAATCCTTCAGTGATGTTGTGAACGAACAGGGCCATAAAGACGTTGAAACCCAATGCCGGATTCGCGTGGTTCGTTGCGTAGGTAATAAACCCTTCCGGGAACTTGTGGAGCGCAATGGCGATTGATGTCTGCAAGCCGAGGGAGAGAAAGGCATTGGTAGGGACGTGGTGGTGATGTTGTGCCTCGACATCTTCGTCTGCGTGTTCGCCGTCACCGTGAGCGTCATGGTCGTGATCCGCATGATCGTGGCCATGGCTGTGGCTGTGGCCGTGGCCGTGTTCGTGGTGATGATGCGCCTCGTCATGTTCCGGCAGAGGTTCTCTCGAAGCTGCGCGGCTGGTCCGCATGGTCCCACTGATGGGAGAGTTACACGAGGAACCGCCCTCTTCCAAGTCTTCCAAATCTGCATGATTATGAGCATAAAAGTGCCCCGTGTTAGTGCGTAGGACAGCCGCAGGCTTCGACGTGGACGTCGAGCGGCTACTCATGTGCTTGAAGCATTCCTGGCCACAAGGGTCGGTGTATCCAAAGCATGGGCCCTCCTCATCACAATTCGTCTTTGTGTCTTTGACGAAAGACATGACCCGTTGTTGAACTTGGGCCATGGACGGTCGTCTATCGACGGTGGGGCCACGGCTTCGCGAAGTTCGGGTCGTGGCAGTAGAATGGTTGGTGCTGAGGCTCAGGTTGCCCCTACTCGAGGCATGGCGCTTCGCCATGGGTGGCGCGCCGTTCTCGTGTGTAACCTCGCCATTCAGAAGGGGTGTAGATTCGGTGGCATGGCCGTTCTTCGCTATCCTTTCAGCAAGTGGTCGTCGAGAGGAGCGGCGACTCGAAGTGTACAAGGAAGTCTTTCTGCTCTGGCTGCGCGATCGGGTATCGGTTTCGTTGTGTTCGTGCGTGTGGTCGCAATCGACAACATGAGATGGCATGTACTGATGCAGCAGACGCGAAATGACCTGAATGCCAACAAAGCCTCCAATAAAGCCGGCCATCATAAGGAATCCCGCGACCTGATCTTGGAAGCCACCCTCCTTAAGGTATTGTTTTGCTGATGGGAGCATGTTGTTTAACGCCGAGTAAAGCTGTTTCGCAAGAACGCCGTCAGTATGAGTTCACCAGGATCCAATTGTAAAAAGTTTTTGGGGTTCAACGCACCATGACCCCAAAACTCAGACTTAGAGAGCATGCTAGGAAGGCATTGCTGTCTTGTATCCTGAAGTTGCTTTTCCCGGGAAGGTATCGTATAACCAGGTCAACGCAGATGATAGATGCGCCCACGACACAAGCTGTCAAGCAAGAAAAACGTTAGTCCAATGTTCGTCGTAGGAGGGCGAGGCACGGCGCAGTGTGTAAGCTTCTTCACTCACCTATTCCGCTCACGATGCACATGATCCACCCCCTGGTGTCATTGTCGATGTCTGTCGACTCCATGGTGGGCAGCTCGGCTCAACACCTCCAATCAATGGCTGCAGGATGTCTGTGTGCTCGGCGCATGCAGGATGGGGATGCGTGGTTTGATATTCTTCTCGTATGCGATTCGATTTATCTAGTTCTCGAGGTTGTCGACAATCCCAAGAGACTGGATACCGTATATGGTTTAGGTGGCTGCGTCTCGTCCCGCAGCAGAGCGGCTCTGACGTAGGGTAAGGTTGTACGTGCGCAAGGACCCGGTTGGATTGCAAGTCGTGTATGTATGTAGGTCGTAGAAGATGCAGGGAGGTAGACGGCCTAGGAGAGGATATCAGGGTGCTAAGGAGAGACCTTCGAGGTACTCGTCGCAAGTTGGTGAGGAGGGGAGAGGGGCGAGGAGGAGAAGTAAAGGCGTAGGTCTAGGGAATGAATGAGTGTGCCGTGATGTTGCAGAGAGAATAAGGTAAGGTAGTGATGTCGATGGCCGCTAGTGAGATCAAATGCGTCTTTGCGCGCAGACAAGTGGGGGGAGACTGGGAGAGACTTCTGCGCCTTAAGCTTTCCACCTGCGTGGGACGTGGAATTGGGGGCGCTGGGTCTGGCTCTGTTGGCGGGGCCGGTGCGTTGTTTCCCAGTGATGGTCCATGGACAATGGCTGCGGAGGGGGGAGAGAAGATGGGCGACCAGGGCCCCTTATGGGGCCTGCCTTTTTCATGGGGTTTTTGCACCGCATTCTGAGAACCTTGATGGCCTTTCCCAGTCAGACTCGTCACCTCAGTATGAGGGAGTCTCACGTCCCGACAGAGCCCGTTTCCCTTTCATTCTTACTTGCATGTTTTTATTCTGTTTTGGTCTCGTACCTACTACCTACGGACTGGTGTTACTAGGTTTGCTCATCCTTCTCTTAGTTAATTGCCGCCCTGCAGCTTGCCGTCTGACCCTCCCCGAAGGCAACCCACCTTTTCTTCCGTTCTGATGCAGGAAACATGCGGCTCTTTTTTCAACGAGAGTTGAGGCGACGAATAAGCCAACACTACACTAGGTGAATAAGAACTTGTTTATCCTGTGAGCCAGGCAAGTCACAAAACAATCCAAAATTGCAATGTTGTTCGCCCCTTTGTTCGGGATCCCTCGCCCATGTCCCAGACCGAGTCAAGGCATGTTGACAGCTCATGTCCGTGAATGGATCAAGTCTTGGCTATGAGAACCCGGATGGCGGGATGAGGTATCCACGTACCATACCTTATTCCCTCGAGCATCGTGATGTGCGCCAGCCGCCAACTCACTGAAGCCGCCCGAAGCGCCCTGCTAAGAGAGAAGACTGCGCAACACGTGAAAGTGCTCTTCGCAATTGTTGTCGAAGCGGCATGCTTTTGTTATGTCTTGTTTGAATGCTTGATGCCAGTAGGCCAGGATCTCTCTTCAAAAAGAGAGTTTACATCGCGCGCGCAGGGTCAATATGCGCCGCGAATCAGAGGCTGGAATTTGGTCATCTGTCATCCCTTGCCCACACCGAGCCGCCTATCGTCGGTGAGCCAATCACACCGAGCTCACCGAGGTCAGCTTCACATGGGCCCCTGAACGAAATCCTTCCACCCCACATCCACCTGCCTCACGCCGGCAAATGCTCGGGGCAAGGAAGCTGCGTGGCTGCATCCTCCTGCCGCACTGAGCTGTTCCCTTTAGATTTCCGAGCAGGTCCCTGGAAATCGCTGCCCCGGGCTATGCGCCGCCGACCGTTGCCCAAAATTTTCCAGCTCCGAGCTCCAGATCCCCGTCCCGTGAGGTTAGACGTCCGCCACACCACCACCAGCAACATCATCACATGCCCTTGTCTCCTTGCCCCGTGGTCAGAATAGTGTCAGCAACGACGGACGCTTGAAATTGGGCAACTCTTTTCAACTCCTTTTCCCACTATTATATCGTGGTAGTTCCAAAAGACAAACGAAAAAAGACCCGAAACCGCGTCCCAACAAACCGAACCGACGCCATGTCGAAAACCACTTCCCTCGCCCTCATGGCGCTAGGCGCCGGAGGCGGCGCCGCGCTCACGGCCTCGATTTTCTCCATGCGCTCCCAGAAGCAACCTCCCACCGCAACGACAACCACAACGACGACAACCTCCTCCTTCTCGACAGCCCCCTCCGTGCCCGTCCCCAGCACCCAAGTCTTCACCAACCCCAACACCGTCCCACTCCCTCCCGCACCCTCACCATACAGCGGCGGTGGCGGCCCCGTTGCCTCGAACAGCCCCGTCGACCCAGCAGGCCTCTTCGAATACGGCTTCCCAGGCCCCGTAGCCGACCTCGCGACCCGTCAGGGCCTCGTCTCCTCCTACGACCGCCGCACTCGTAACCCGCACTGGGTCGTCGAGCACATCACCCCGGCCTCCCTCGCCCAGCGCGACGGCGACCGCAAACACAGCACCTTTGTCGAAGACGCCTCCGTCCCCGAGAAATTCCAGGCCAAGCTCAAGGACTACTTCCGCAGCGGCTACGACCGGGGCCACCAGGTCCCCGCCGCCGACTGCAAGTGGTCCCAAAAGGCCATGGACGACACCTTTTACCTCACAAACATGTGTCCGCAGGTCGGCGACGGCTTCAACCGCGATTACTGGGCCCATTTCGAGGACTTCTGCCGCCGTCTGACGACGCGGTATCCTTCTGTGCGCATCGTCACGGGACCTTTGTACCTCCCCAAGCGCGACCCCGTCGACGGCAAGTGGTACACAAAGTACGAGGTCATTGGCAACCCGCCCAACGTGGCCGTGCCGACGCACTTTTACAAAATCATCTTCGCCGAGGACGGCAAGGTTGGCGGCAACGTCGCCATTGGGGCCTTTGTTATGCCCAATGCGCCCATCCCTAACTCCAAGCCGCTGTCCGAGTTCGAGATGCCGCTCGAGGCCGTCGAGCGCGCTGCGGGGCTCGAGTTTGCGAGCAAGCTTGCGCCGCAGCGCCGGAAGAGGCTTTGTACCGAGGCGTCGTGTGCTATTGTCGTCAAGGAGTACGCGGACAGGCAGAAGCAGATTGGTGGTGGCGGTAAGGGCCGTTCATAGAATGGATCGACGGGATTGCTGGAGGACCGCATCGTCGGAGTGCGCGGGGATGTTGCGTTTCGCTATGGACCGTTGGGGTTTCTCCTATTGGGCGGGGATCTACCATAAGGAGTTATTTTCACCGTTTTCTTACCTCTCGAGATGTACCATTACTGTACTTTGGGGGAAGCAACCTACGAGAGAGAGACAGATGAGAGGTTGGCTGCATCGCATATTTGCATATCAGAGCTATGACACAAGCATCATGCGAAGGGGCTTAAATCACAAGCAGCGAGGCACATGTACACTGGACAAGCCTGGTCAGTCGACAGTTGCCGACATCATGCCTTCACATACATACATCATCACACAGTTCAAAGAAGATAAACATTTCCTCGAGTACCGTGACTTGACTTGTATGTTTTGGTTCCTCTCCAACGCCAGGGTATCATCGACCCGTTTTTCCACCTCAAAGCCACTAATCGTACAATGCCAGGAATGTCGAGAGCCAGAGTAATGGAAACCGACATCTTTCGAGCCATATGCCTTCAACCCCCTTTCCCTCTCCACCTCCCCCACCCCTGATTTCCCCCTCGCCCAATCTCTTAACGCGACCTCGTGTAGTTTCCCCGTCGCTGCTCCTGCTTAAGACTCTCCTCCTGACTGGGAAGCGGAGCCCGCCTGCCGCCGCGGCCGCCGTGGTCGTCGCGGTCTCGGTGATTATTCACGCCAGGAGGCGCCATGGACATGGGCATGGGCGGGAACCCCGGCGGCGGCACGAAGTTCGGCGGCGGCACCATACCAGGCGGTGGTGCAAAGCCGCCCGGTGGTGGGGGAGGGAGCGTGCCGCCCGCCTTCTGAATCATTTCGGCAATCTTGGCCAGGTCGGCCGGGTTGCTCGGGTCGATGCCGCCTGGTAGACCTGGGATCATGGGCGGCGGCGGTGCACCGTTTAGGCCGGGCAGGGGGAATGGTAGAGGCGGAGGGGGCGCGCCGCCTGCACCGCCGACGCCGGGGATCATGGGCGGTGGTGGAACGGGACCGCCTACGCCACCGTTCTGCGGCATGGAGAGGCCGGGTAAGCCTGGTAGACCCGGCAGACCGGGGAGGCCTGGGAACCCGGGGACCATGGGCTGCTTGAGGGGCATCTTCTGATCGACGAGGCCGTCCATCTCGTCTTCCATCTCCATCTCCTCCTCCTCCTGGCGCTGGCGGCGCCCGCCACGACGGTCCCAGGTGCCGTTTGCTTCGGCGGCGGCCTCGCCGACGTGGTAGCGGTCCTGGAAGACGTCGGCGTCGCCGGGCCGCTTGCGGGACCAGAAGCGAGTGATGCGGTCGTTCGAGCCCGAGGCGAGAATGTGGCCGAGCGGGTGCCAGTCGAGGGACCAGATGGCAAAGTCGTGGGCAAAGGGGACCTTGTGGGCGGGATATATCGTCTGCGCCGGGGTCGTTGAGGGGTCGGAGCTGTCGTAGGGCGCCATGGTGTTTGCGTGGCCGGCGGGCGTGTTGGGCTCATCTAGGATGTAGTGGTACAGGGAGCCGTCGTGGCCGCCTGTGCTGAGGAGGTTGGAGTGGACTGGGTGCCAGGCGATCGTCGAAATGTCCTTTTCGTGCCCCTTGAGCAGGCAGATGTCGCGCATCATTCGGAGGTCAAAGACGCGGGCCGTCTGGTCTCGTGCTGACGTCGCCAGGCAGTCACCCTGGACCTTTTCGAACAGCGTCTTTGTGATGGTGTTTTTGTGGCCGTGGAGAGTGGTCAGGCACCGACCTGTCCTGGGGTCCCACAGCTTGACCAAATGGTCTTTTGAGCCTGATACCAACAAGCCCTTTGTCGGATGCCAGTCACAACTCTTGGCGTCCCAGCCGTGGCCCTTCAGGGTTGACTCCTCAACTCCTCCAGCAAAATCAAAAATCTTGAGCGTCGAGTCATCGCATGCTGTGACGAATTTGGAGTCGTTGGGGCTGAATGCGAGGTCTCTGACCGGATCGTTATGCGCGGCGATGCTCTGGAGGTTGTTGAAGTTGGGCTGCCAGTACTTGACGCTTCCGTCGTGATCGGCAGAAATGAGCCAGTCGTCGTTGTGAGAGTAGGCCAGCGCTCTGATGGCGGAGTCGTGGGCCTGCATAATGGTCTCAAAGTTGAATCCCGTGCCGTTCCATAATGTGAACTCTCCACTGCTTGACGCGGTCAACAGACGGCGACCTTCTGGCGTCCACCGTACCACGTTGACCGGGTGTTTGATCTTGTTGAGTGATGAGTGGAGGTGCTTCACTGGGATTGTGTCGCCGGGATCTGTCCTCCTTGCGGCGGGTGGTATGAACTATGAGCATGTTAGTGTCAGGGATGGGGATGAGGAAACAGCTGCCTTGTGGAAGACTTACGTCGACGATGAAGCTGGCACTTGGCCTCTCGACTTCTCCGGTGTATGTATCACCGTCGAGTGGTGATCGATGGCGCATCCAATTGGCGACAGTTGAGCCATAGTCAGTTACGGGACCTGGAGAAGTCAGCTATATGCCCGTGGATGCTGACCATTGTCTCTCAAGCACAGGAGTAGGCGTGTGTGAGAAGACCAGGCAGGTGGTGTTTGCCTCAGTCTCTCATAATGTAGACTAAGCATTCCCACTCTGGTATCATACGCATGAGCTTGTGCTAGAGAATCTAGGTGACAACTCACGTCGACCCCTGGCTCTCACGAAACCGCCATCTTGACCCTCTCCATCGCCGCCTGGGCCTCCTCCTCTCCTGCCATGGTGATCCCCTCGGGGTTCATACGCCATCTTTACACTCTCATGAGGGTTTCGCAATCTCCCTTTGTTGGTATGAAGCTCATGTGTAGTTTATGGCTGATAAACTAAACCCCGAAATTTCAGTAAAATGTGATTTGGCGCTTGTTGGTGACGGAGCTTCAGCATTGTTCGGTTCCACGAGGCTGGTCCGTCGCCAATCACAGTGAAAACGACCGCAACGCGTGCACAGGCCAGCTACTTTTCTCGCAGTCACATGACCCAGAATTGACAATTGCGAGCTGGAGCTGGGAGCTGGGAGCTGAAGGAAGGCACGTCCCTTCCAACGTCGTCGTCAATTTCCGCCGATGAGCTAATGCAGCCTGGGTACGTACCGATTCACGCACCACTTCCCGGGAAGGTCCACGGTTTTTATCGGTTTTCTTATCCGGGCCAATATCGGGCGCCCAGGTCCCAAATTTCCCATGCCGCGAATGCACAAAAATATCCCGCGATTCTTCGTGAGGTGATAATTTAATACGGCAAGGTGCGATTTCTCAAGGCCGCCCCTCCCCACTGCCCAGTCAGACAGGCATTTCATTTTCACATGTGATCCCAGTTGCAAAGCCACGGCTCGTTCAGAGTTCTTCGTTTTCTCTGACTCCCAAGTTCCCTGGACCCACGAGGCGACCCCCATGTTGGACCACTCAGAGCTGCCACCGGGGATCGCCGTCACTATCCGTGGAGCCGTAGAGACCCTTGGCGTGCATTGGATGCATGCGACTTTTCTCTCTCAAGGCCTCAACTTGCCTAGGCTGGCGGCGTCAGGATGCAGGATGTGTTGGGTGATTTTAAACACAACGGGCTTTTCTCTCTTTCTCTCTCCTCTGCTGTCTCTTCTCTGCGGTCACCTCATGCGTTAGCGCTGGCTCCGAGGCGCTCTCCGTTAATCCAGCCAGGTTCCGGGTCAGACAGCTCAACGACCCTGACATTCCCAAGGTCCCCCCTTTCAATCCCGCCCCAATGGACCGTGCCATCATCTACCTTAGTATCTTGGCCCGTCGTCACTCATCACTCGTCCGTCTTGGGTCTGCTTTCTCTCTCTTTTTAGATTCTGTTTTGTTTACTTCGTCTCTCCTGCATTTTATGTCTCTGATCAGTCTCTGTATCGCGTCTCTTCAACTGGCCCGTCCTGCACGCCGTCTGCATTCTTGTCGTCAGCGCGCCTCCTCTTCCATCATTCCTCCACGTTAATGAATGGATCCCCACGCTACAAGGTCTGATGGCGTCGGCTTAGCTTCCTCCACCTGATTTTCCCTCCGACTACACACTCACATTAGACTCCCCGGGCCAGTCTCCTCCTCCCCCCCCCTGTGCCTTGACGTACCCCCTTCTTTAAGCTACCTCACCACTCAATCGCTTTCCCGCACCTCACCTCAGCCATTGCCCCTCACCAGGCACAGCCAAAAGGCCAATGCGCCCCCTACCTACCTTGGACCATCCAGATAAAATAGCTTCTCCTCAATCCTGGAAGGTGCTCAGATCGATTCGCGGGCGCCGTCCGTTTTCCCTTGGTATGGAAACACCGGCCACAAAGTCAATCCGTACTCTTCTTCTTGCCTGGCCCCGCGCGCGGTGTCTTGCATAGAGTCTACTTTGTTACCTACACCTTACCTCACTGCTAACAAGTCCGATATCTTATCGCGCTTGCCACCACTTCCCTCCCTGCATTGCATATACATAGCTCTTCTTTACCAGCCTACACGTCTCCTCACTTTTAGACTTTCACGCATCTTTCCCCTCGTCATCCACTACGGACGCTTTCCTTTCCTCTTCTCTCACACACATTCTTGTTGAGGTTCCAATAGCTCCAAGGACGTCCTGCCCGTCATGAACACGGCCACGGTGACGAGCCTTGAGAGCTCAAGCACCACCTCCTCCTCCCTGCGTAACAAGCACAATGGCACCTCCAATGGCAACTCCAACCTCAAGGCTGCCGTCAAGCCGACTATACCCGAGACCAATCGTACGACCGACGAGTTGAGGAGGGCAATTCAAAAGAAATACAGACACGTCGCTGCCGTCCACTCCAAATCCCGCCCATCAACCCTGAGCCATGACTCTAATACAGCTCCGAGCTTCATTGGCTTCAGGAATTTAATGATAATTGTGTTAAGTACGTCAAGCCGATGCCGGACCTGCTTCGATGGCATTGGCTAACCAAGTATAGTTGTCGGTAATCTTCGTCTGATGATGGAGAACATTCAAAAAGTAGGCTCAATGAGCTGTTCCTAATATGTAGACCCACGTCACTAACCAGGCATTCGTAGTATGGAGTCTTGATCTGTGTTGGCTGCCACGATTTCCGCCGGCAAGATCTCGCTCTCGGCTTGGGCTTATACCTCCTGATCCCTTGTCATCTGTTCGCCGCGTACCTGATCGAACTGGCCGCCGCCCAGCAAGCAAGGGGCTTGCGGGCGAAAGCAAAAGACGGAGCTGCCAGCCCGACAGAGGACCAGCGCTCGAGGTTCAACTCGACCTGGAAGGTCATTGCTTGGATTCACGCCGTCAACATCACCCTTGCTCTGACCGTTACATCCTACGTCGTGTACTTCCACATCCACCACCCGTTGATCGGCACCCTGACTGAGCTCCACGCCATCATCGTCTGGCTCAAGACGGCGTCTTATGCCTTTACGAACCGAGACCTTCGACATGCCTACTTGCATCCTGTCAAGGGCGAGCTCGCCACCATGCCCGAAATCTACCAACAATGCCCCTACCCTCAGAACATCTCGATGCACAACCTGGCGTACTTCTGGTGGGCTCCGACGCTGGTCTACCAGCCCGCGTACCCGAGGACAGACAAGATCAGATGGGTCTTTGTCGCGAAGCGCATGGCAGAGGTCTTTGGTCTGGGTGTCTTTATCTGGTTTGCCAGCGCCCAGTACGCGGCCCCTGTCCTCATCAACTCTGTCGACAAGATTGCGTCTCTGGACGTTCCCAAGATTCTCGAGCGGCTGATGAAGCTCTCGACGATTTCCCTGGTCATCTGGCTCGCGGGCTTTTTTGCACTCTTCCAGTCGTTCCTGAACGCCCTCGCCGAGGTTACCCGCTTTGGTGACCGGTGTTTCTACGAGGACTGGTGGAACAGCGAGAGCCTGGGTGCATACTGGCGCCTGTGGAACAAGCCCGTATACCAGTACTTCAAGCGTCACGTTTACTCACCCCTGATCGGCCGAGGATGGAGCCCGAGGGCCGCGCAGCTGGCCGTTTTCTTCGCGTCTGCGGTTCTGCATGAGGTTCTTGTTGGTATCCCGACACATAACATTATTGGTAGGTTGTCCTCTGGGGGAAGTCCATCTTCAAATACAGATTGCTAACGGATCATGTAGGTGTTGCCTTTGCGGGCATGTTCTTCCAACTCCCCCTGATTGCCCTCACCACTCCTCTGGAAAAGATGCAGTCTCCCACGGGACGTATGCTCGGCAACTGCATTTTCTGGGTTTCGTTTACCATCCTCGGGCAGCCCTTTGCAGCTCTGATGTACTTTTACGCGTGGCAGGCCAAGTACGGCAGCGTCAGCAGGCAAATGGCCTGCAATTCAGTTGCAAGCTCGTAATCGGCGAAATCGAACGTCAAAAGGGGGCATGGCGTTGGCCTGGTATTTTTCTATGTACATTACTATCTTTGGGTTTTAGACAAAAACAATAATTGGCATTTAGCTCAACTTCAACTTTGCTTTCTAGTCGCGAGCTAAAAAGGCTGGGGGCCTCACAGAGCCGTGAATCCATACTACCCGCAAAAGGGAATCATGGTCCCGACACGCGTGCGATAGTCTTTGTAATCCTGCCCAAAGAAGCGCACCAACAGCTCCTCCTCGTGGCGTATCCTCTTTGAGAAGAAGTACCACAGCACAACGGCATACGCCACCAGGGAAACCACATTCCCCATGACGAGCTGGGTGCCAATGGCCCACCAGAAGAAGCCAAAGTACGAAGGGTGCCGAAAGTAGGCGTACACGCCGCCCGTGACGAGGGTGTGGGACTCGGCGCGGTAGTGCTGGATGGTATGGTTGAAGCTCTGGCCGGCCGTGACCATGGCCGCGGAGCGGACTGTCTGGCCGATGGCAACGAGCAGCAGACCTGTGAGCAGCAACGGGGTGCGGAGGCCAAAGGGTGCCCAGACGCTATTGGGGAAGACGAGGTTTGTGAGGAGACATTCTGCAAAGGCTGTTGCGTGGGCGATTGCGTAGGCGGGCCAGTTTGCTGTTAGGAGGTAGGCGTGTACTGTTGCTTGGGGCGTGTTGTAGGCTGCTGTTGTGTAGAATTCGAGGAAGTGGAAGAGGGAGAGGGCGGAGAGGAAGAAGGGGAGGCGCCAGAGGGGGGATGATGTGAAGAGGAGGATGGAGATTAGAGACAAGAGGCCGAGGGTGAATGTTGTGCCTAGGAGGAAGGCGCGGAGGGCTATGCCGGCAAGGGATTTTGGTTGGTTTGGGTAGTATTCTTTTCCTGGGATTGGAGGGTCCTGGGGGCGGGCGTCGCTGGGGGGGATGTTAGATACATGGAAGTCGTTGTTGTGGTTGGAAGGGGGATTTTCGGGTTGTTGTGAGGGGAGCGAGGGTTGGTTGTGGTGGTGGTGGTGGTCCAAGAGGTTTGTGGTTTTGGAGTAGAGGGGGTTCACGGGCGTGCGTGAAGACATCGCGATGGTGAGGGTCTTGGTGTTGAGGGGCAAGAGTTCCGCGGGACTGGACGTCCTTGGAGCTGTCCGAGTACGTCGAGGTTGCAGCCACACTTCCTCGCCTCACTTCATCTTACACCAAGAACAGTACAAGAAAGGACGGGACAGAATCGGACGTGTGCGGGGAGGAAACGGGGCGAAGGACGGGAGATCGGGGCGGTAGTCTTGTGATATTGATGCCGGGACCGAGGGTGGTGTGGTTGAGTTTGCGGCTGTGGTTTGGAGCAAGATGGGGGAGGGAAGGCACAGGAAAGGGGAAAGTGGTAGCAAGGTAGACAGTTACTTACACCCGACGGAAGGTCGACATGGTTGTGGCTGATTTGCGAGAGAATTCGTTGATCCGATGTTTTTCGAGATTTCAGGCAAGGTCGATTGAGCCACTCGGGAGCCCACTAAAGGGAGAAAGCTTGGTGGTGGTGGTGGTGGTGGTGG
>JFFI01002540.1:4012-14669 GCA_001563125.1 Colletotrichum salicis
TATTTTTCTTGGTGATGAGGGAGCCTAGCCTAGTGGTGAGGGAGATTCCATCGTGGTCTGCGACTTTCTCTCACAATTGCACCCCTCTCCCCCCCGGGTGAGGCGGCGTCATCTGAAGCGAGTGTGGTTGTGAGTACGCAAGTACGCAATGGGTCGGCCCCCCGTCGCCGTCGTCGAGGAGCTCACTTACATGATCTCATGTGTGTGACGCAACCTCTCATCAACCACCAAGGACATTTGGACATTATCCACGCACATGTCAAAGCTTTGAAATACCCTGAACAACCCCCCCTTTAACAATCCTTTGGGTTTTGGGGGGCAACCTAAAGGTCCCTTATTCGAATCCAAGGGTACCTTTTGCAGCTTTGCGGTTGACAATCTCCCGAACGATCAACACTTGGGTAAACACCAAAACGAAACATACTCATCATCCTTGGCACGAACTTGGAAAATAAAAAGGGGCGCGATGAGGCCGTCATCCGCCCTCGTCTCAGCAGCCCTGCTCTACCAGCAGACAACGGCGCTGACGATACCGATCCCCTCGATACCAACAACACCAACGACACCGCAAAAGCTCAAGGGAAACCCCAACCGCGACAGGGACCTCTCGAGCCTCCTCTCAGGCTCCTTCGAGGTCCTCGACCGCGTGCCGGGCCTGGTGGATAAAGTCGTCAACACGACGCTGCTCGTCGTCCGCGCCCTCAGGGAGACGGTGGCCGAGAACGGCATCACGCAGAATGACCTCGACACGGCCCTCGGCATCAACGGCACCACTGGCATGCCGCTGCCTCTTGCCGGGAACACCACCCGCGCCGTGACGTGTCCGGACGTGGCTGTCCTGTTCGCCAGGGGGACCAATGAGCCAGGTGTGTTCCCCCCCCCCCCCTCTTTGAATATGAAGCACTTGGAGAGACTAACACCCCCAGGCAACGTGGGCTTCCTCACCGGCCCCCCCTTCTTCGACGCCCTCCGCACCTACATGAACGGAACAGGCTCCATCGCAATCCAAGGCGTAAACTCCTACCCAGCCGACCCCCCCGGCTTCTTCGCAGGCGGCTCCGCCACGGGCGCCGCCTTCGCCGCCCAAGTCGCCTCCCGCACACTCTCCACCTGCCCAGACACCCGCCTCACGGTATCGGGGTACTCCCAAGGCTCGCAGGTCGCCCGCCTCGCCGTGGCCCAGCTGCCGGCCGACCAGCGCGCGCGGCTCTCGAGCGTGGTGCTGTTTGGCGACCCCCTCGGCGGGAAGGCGATTGACGGGGTCGATGCGACAAAGCTGCTCGTTGTGTGTCACACGGGGGATAATATCTGCCAGGGGGGCGATTTCATCTTTAACACGCATCTCGATTATAGCCTTGACGCGCCGACGGCGGCGTTGTTTGTGATGCAGAGGAGTAAGCTTGGGCTTGCGAGTCGCGATGCGTTGAATGAGGGCATGGGGGAGACCATGGTGGGCACTGTTCAGGGGATCATGCATTCTCCAAAGGACGGAATAGCGAGTGATTGAGGTTGATGTGTCGTTCTATACAGGTTAGACTCCGGAAGGGAACGCTAATAAACAAAAGTTGTATTGTCACATCTATCGTCCATCCCCGTTGAGGAGAGTGTCAAAAATCTCTCCAAGAAATCATCGCTGCAATTAAATGCCGTGCCCTTCTATAACACACCCATGTCTGGTCTAATAAGTCTTGTACAAGATATCTCTGTTCATACACGCGTCTCCATTGGTAGTCTGACGTACCATCCACCAACTACAACGGAACACGCAGGCCGTCGATAGTAACTCCGCCCGTAGTCATTGATGATGAGTGTTCAGGTTGTTGCGCCCAAGACGAGGTCTCGGGTTGCGAGTCAACAATGTCTTCCTCTGGGCGAGGAATGGTTTGCCTCGACGATGGCAAAAGTCGAGTCCGTAGGCCGCTGATTGTGACTCCGCCCGTGGTAACTGATAAAGGCTCAGACTGCTCCGCCGACGATGTGCTCTCAGGTGGCGAGTCAACACCTTCCTCGCGAGGTGGAAAGGTTTGCATCGACGATGAAGCCTGTGTCCGCAGACCGTCAATCGTAATATCGCCCGTGATAAACGACAAAGGCTCAGGCAGCTGCGACGAGTCCTCCGTCTGCGAGCTAAGGATGCCGCCGCGGGGAGGGGTTTTACCCATTTCCGAGAGCGCCATGCGGCTCTTCTGGGTCCCAAAGAGCTCCTTTTCAATACCTACGCCCGTGTACATCATTCTGTTGAATGCATCCACCAGGCGCGGGCACAGCTCGTGAAAGATGTTGAGTTTGCGCGCCGCGCCACCCGACCACATCGCTGCGCGTCGAAGTTCGTGGTATTCCTTGGACAGGAGGATGACGGTGTACGATGTCGGACGTAACATTTGCGCCGAGCGGTGGACTCGACGCGTCTCCAGCGGTAGATTATTCGTGACTTGCGCGCGGACGCGACTCTGCTGCCAGCCCGTCCACCTCGGCATGAGGTACCCTTCGCACATCTTGCAGGCTTCTAGCCAAGCCCCCGTGCGGGCGAGACCCTGAACTACAAGGTTCATGGCCCGGCGCTCCAACAGGAAGCCCGAGTCAAATAACGTCTCGAAGCCCCTCTTCAGTCGCGTCCAGCTCTGTAGCTCTACACATATCTGTATGAACGTCTCAAACGGCTTGGAAAGACGGTAACGGTGCCGCGGCATAACTGCCCTCGATCTTGGACGAGCAATGGCCAAGACCTTTTCCTGCAGTTGATCCCACTTTGCCATGGCCTCTTCGTACCTCTTGTTGAATACGTCCTCCTTCATCATGTAGTATAGCCATTGGACGGGAGTTTCATTGTCGGTAGAGTTGGTCGTGGCTGCGGTGACGCTCCTATGCAGCTGCTGGAGCTCTCTGACCGAGTCGTAATCGCGATAGGCACCGAAGAGCTGGATGGCCATATCGAGCAAGATCCGCAGGCGGTGCAGTGAATCGGCGCGGCGTATTGAGGAAACTGTCCGTTCCGACTCGGCGCTGATGAAGATTTGGTTGGCCAGATCCCGAATGTATGTCATCAACTCCTCCACGCCGTCAACGTTTTTCGAATTCTGACTGTAGGCAAACAACTGCTGCTTGATCATTATGCGAGCTTGGGCAATGCGACCCTTGACTGACATAGTCTTGTACTGTCGCAATTGCTTCATTAGCTTGCCGGCCAAGGCCAGATGGCGGCCGTCCAGGGCGCCCTGTACGATGGTCTCTATGTGGGCTGGGACCACCTTGAACGACTTTTCGCGAGCAGCCGAGCGTAGTAACTTGTATGCCGTTTGGGTTTGCCCGCAACGGACCAAGGCGCGGAGCAGCTGTGTATGGGTTTCGGACGTCCACTTGACACCATGCTTCGCCATGGACTCCAACTCACGAGCGACAGCGGGGAGATTGCGGCGATGCGCCTGAGACCGTAAAAGAGCATTCCAGAGTATGTCATGGTCGCCCGGAACGTTGTTGGCGTGGGCATCGATACAAACTTGTAACATGGCTCTCGTCCGGTTATACCAGGAGTGGGCTCGGATGACCTTTTCAAGCATAATGACGTCCGGCTCGATGCCTAGCGATCTCGCTTGCTCGAGAAGTTGCAACGTCTTTACGTTGTCTCCTTCTCCCGCACTGACGGACATGATGGTGGCAAAAGAATACTTATCGGGTGACACGCTCGCGCAGAGCTCTTCAAACACCGACTTGGCGAGATCGTAGTCCGCGGTGGTGCTCTTGAGAAGTTGGTTCCAGCTATCGGTGCCCGGGGTCACGCCGTGCTTGTCTCTCATCTCGTCAAAGAATCGTCGTGCGCTCTTGTAGTCTTTGAGGTTCGCATAGGCGTTGATGATGTAGTTGAAGGTTTCTGGTTCCCGAAGGACATGGCGGTGCTGGTAGGCGTAGACGTAGTTGTCCCACAAACGCTCCAGAGACTTGATGTCGCCCCGTGATGCGTAGTACTTTAGGAACTTCCTGTACCCCCACCTATCCAGTCCTCCGTAGCTGGTATGGTAGTCTTCGTAGACCTGCTCGAGGCCCACGACATCCTCTGGGTAGAATATATCAAACATGCCATGAAGAACTCTCCAGTACGGCCGCGTGTTGGGAAACGACCGGTAGACACGGTACACCTCGGCCAAACCCTCCTGCTGTCCTCGTGCCAGAGCTTCCTCGAGGTAGATGGTGAACCATTTCTTCTGGTCCTTGTCGATGAGTTTGAGCAGAGGCAAGGCTTCGTCTGGCTTACATGGCTGCTGGATCGCGCGCCTGACCGCCTTGTTGAGCAAGATTCGGAGTTTCCGCGCTACTTCTGGTTCCTGCGCCTCGACCTCCTCGGCGAAGCTCATGGTAAGGGCTCCGAGGTTGGGAGTTGCACCAAGCTGTTTCAACTTTCCGCAATTGATGCCTTCGGCGAGGTAAACCGTATGATATGATGCCCACACTCGGCTGACGTTTTCCCAATCGCCCTGGGCAAAGAAATGACCCAGCAGCTCGTCCAGACCGCATACAAAGGCCTTCTCGTCCAGCGCCGTGTGGTATAGCCGCAACGCTTCGCTCTCTCGTCCTAAGCGTAGATATGCCGTTACCACCGACGTCAGAGCCAATGTGGTCCACTGGCTGTCGTCGATTTGGGAAAACAAGAGGACGACTCTTCGCGCATCAATGATGTTTGCGGACCGATACAGGTATTCAATGATCTCGGGTCGAAACTCTGGTTGCAAATCAGGCTCCAGCTGCACATAGAGCTGCCATATGGACCCAAAATACTCCGTGTCTTTGTCGGCCATCAACTCCCTCATCAGTTCGGGCCGCGACCCGGCGCCGGCGTACGATGGACCGCTGTGCGTGTCGTGCGAGCTGGTGATGTCGTAGTCATCCTCTTCCTCTGCCTCTTCCTCTTCTTCTTCTTCTTCTTCTTCAAACTCGTCTTCTTCAGCCGGATCTACATCTTGTTGGTATTCGTACCGCAGGTCTCGCACCGCAGATTCATCTCCCCGGTTCATTGACAGGCCACCATCAGACAAAGCCTCGGGCGAGTCGGAGTCTTTCGTCGAAGTCGCAACCGTGGAAGAGGTGAATGGCCTGGATCGGCGTGGAAGCCGTCGGATGGACGCTAGGTGATCGTGAGGATGGCCCGGAGAGGCTCTGCGTAAGAAGGAGGCGGTTCCGCTAGGGTAGAGAAAGTCGAGAAGAAAGGTCGAGGCGGCGAGGGTTTCGGGGGGTGTTGGTGGCGAGTCGGAGATAGTTTGATCGGTGGCATTGCAACGCGCAGCCAGCAGGTAGCTGGAGATATCTAGGGCTGCGGCGCCATGCTGCCAGAAGCCGGTGTGCAACCTGCGCTGGCTTCTAAGTTGTCGCGTGGCGGATGGAAGAGCATGAAGACTGGTACATGATTCCAGGGTCGCCGCCGTTCTCTCCAGCATTGGGATTGAGGCTGTCACCAACACGGTACGTATCGATCATGTATGGCGGACATCAAAAGCACTCGGGCACATGCTGGTCGTGGGTATCGTTGGTGTTGTCGCGCAAAGCCGGAAAAGTTTTGGGTGGAGTCGCGAAATCGAAGACGTCGTCGATCGAGGTGTTGTCCAAGCTGAGCTAGGCTAGATTGACAGAGCACACAGGATGATACAGGTGGCAATTGGAAAAAGTACCAGTGACGACTTTGATACAAGGAGTCAAGTGACCTATTCTGCGAAACGCGATCAAAGGGACAGCCGGAAAGTATGCACGATGCCTTCAAAGACCGTAATATCAGTCCATAATCCACCATCATGGACTTTTTCGGGAAGCTTCAACCAATGGCAAGCCGTCGATGGGAACATCTTCAACCCGGCGTCCGACCCCAGCTTACATAATGCCCGAGGTGGGTGTGCAGTTAGCGGCCTTGAGAACACGCCCTAAATTTTGACAATCCTACATTGAAGCAGAGCAGAGGACACTGGTGAGCCCCACCAAGCCCCCGCGCAACGCAGAGGTCGATTCGACATCATCCCGTCCTCTTTGGTGTGGCCTGTCGCGATTCTGCCTCCCAGCCTCGAACGGACGAACCGATCGCCACCACCACAGCCATGGATATCACAAAGTTTGTCGTCTCTGGCCGTGACGCGGCTCTCCTTTACGGAGACTACGCAACCTACCAGACCCAGCTGTCCAAGAAGCTACTCAACAGCCGCAAGAAGCTCAACATTGCCACGAAGAACCGCGGAAAGTTTAGCAAGAAGGGTGAGGTCGGCGTCTCGCAAATTGCCGAGAACCATGAGTATGTCGACACGTGCAAGGACGAGGGGCCGTTGACTGACACTGCCTAGATATGTCCACCTCCTCCTTCTCACGAGCGAGCGTGCCTGGGCCAACGCCATGGCCATCAAGGCATCGCACGCCTCGGATGCCAAAGGCATGACCGGCAAGACGAGATCCCATATAGTCTCACGACTCCAAAAAGCAACAAAGGCGGCCGAACATCTCGCCGAGCTGCTCTCCCAGCCCGAAGCCGGCGCCACACAGAATGACAAGCTCGAATCCCGGGCCTACGCCGCCCACATCCGCGGTGCCGCCCAGTTCGAGAACCAGCACTGGGAGCCCTCCCTGCGCAGCTACGCCGTGTCGCGCATTATCTACAGCGCCATGGCAACGACCACCAAGGGCGATATCTTCAAGGACCTCCTCTCCGACACCATTGATCCCTCGATCCGCTACGCCGCCTACCAGCTCAAGACGCCACGCACGATACCCGTTCCCGCCATCGCCAGACGAGCATTCCCCCAGTCCGATACCGCTCTCGTTCAGCAGATTAACGAGCTCGACCCCAACGTGTTGAAGCAGGTGGACGCCGAGACTAGCAAGGGCGGCGAGAGTGCCGAGAACGCACCCAGGTCACTCACCTGGCGCTCTCGCGATGTCAAGATTGAAGACGCCGCAATCTCTCTGGCATGGGGCAGAGCAGAGGAGGCCAAGACGAAGCTCTCCGAGACGTGGCCGTCTCTTGTTGATGCCGATCCCAGGGACGTGGCCGCTGCGTACGACGACATCCTCGAGGCGACGCAGGATGCCGCCGATGCCACAAAGGAAGCGATTGACGAGCTGCGAGGCGAGGGCGTCTCCCAGAGCGACTCCCGCATGCAGAGCCTGCAGATCACCAGAACCGCTGTCAACTATGAGATGATTAGCTGGCGAATCGGTCGCAACCGCGTCTTGACGGGCAGCGACGACGGCCTGGTTGAGAAATACCACTCGACTCGCAAGTCCAAGAAGGCAGACAAGATCGCCAAGGAACAGACTCCCGGACGCAAGGCTGCAAAGCTCAAGGAACTCGTCGCTTTGTACGAAGGTACTCTGCAGAGTCTCGAGGCTGCGAGGGAGTTGCCCGGCGTGGCCAACGACGAGGAGCTCGCCGACCAGCTGGAGGCTTTTGCCGAGTACTTCCAGGCTCTCAAGTGAGTCTGACGTCACTGACTTGATTCTCTTATACTGACCACGCAGGTCCCTCTCCATCGCCCGCTCCCACGCCATCATCGGCAACACCGTCAACGCCCTAGCCCTCATTAAGCACGCCACGAGCGAAGCCCAAGAAGCCGCCTCGACCCTCGCCAAGGGCGCCCAACCGCAACCCAACACCCCGCGCAGCATCGAGGTGTCCGCCGCGGACGCAAAGGCCCTGGCAACCCACCTCCAAGGCGAGCTCCAGCGCCACCGCGCCCTCGTCCACCTCTCGAACCTGCTCAAGGAGTCGGCCGCCTCTAACGAAGACGACGCCCAGAAGCTGCCTCTGATTGAGCGGCTGCGCGAGTACCCCTCCAACGGGATCGACCTCCACAACATTGTCAGCGTCCCGCCCAAGCTGTCCGCCATCCCCGTCAAGCCCATCTTCCTCGACGTGGCGTGGAACTACATTGATTACCCGGGCAAGGAGCCGCAGGAGCCGGTTGCCAAGGCGCCATCCAGTCAGGCCGAGCCCGCGGCACAGAGCGGCGAGAAGCCGCAGGCACAAAAGAGAGGATGGTTTGGTTTTGGTAGATAAAAGTAGTCAATTAATTGATCAATGGCCTTTGCCGGCTACATATGCACAAATGTCTCTTGCGTTGTTAACGAGAAACATCACTGGGTCTCTTGGTCCACGATTATTTTGAGAGGGGATGTAGAGTTATCACGTCTAGCTACTCCGGATTCGGTTTGGTTTTGTACATATGCAACCCCGTCTTAATCCCCTTTGATCCATACCATCGATCATGTCATGAATACCATATAGGTATCTCGTGTGTGTGAATGTTTTTGATGCTCCAACGCCGGTTCCGCCGACCGCAGGCAAGGTATTAACAAACATGTTGTAAAAAGGGGTAACAAGGAAGAGAGAGCCAGTTCGATTCCCGATTCAGTCGGATCGAGACCGGAAATATGAGTACAAGGTGGAATACAAGCATTGAGCAAAGCAAGTCTATGCCCCGCCCAAAAGGTAATAATCAAACATGCTGACGCGAGTCATGTATCGACTCGCGGGAGGTGGGAAAGATGCAAAGAATCAAGACTTTAACCATTTAAGGCTTCTTCTCGTCCTTGTTCTCGGCGTTGGCGTCCTGAGCGGGCTGCTCGCCAGACTCGGCGCGGGCCTTGTGCATCTTGTCAAAGAGGTTGAGGGAGGCGACCTGGAGCTCGTCGGTCTTCTCCTTGATCTCGGCGGCGGTGGCGTTGCCCTCGCCGGCCAAGCTCTTGGAGACGAACTCGCGAAGGGAGGCAATCTTCTCACGGATGCCGTCGGCCTCGGTCTTGTCGAGCTTCTCGGCGTACTCGTTGAGTGCGCGCTCGGTGTCGTTCAGGACAGAGTCGGCGCGGTTGGCGGCCTCGATGGCACCCTTGCGCTCCTTGTCGGCCTCGGCGTACTTCTCAGAGTCGTTGACCATCTGCTCAATCTCAGAGTCGGACAGACCGGAGCCGGAGGCAATGGTGATGGACTGGTCCTTGTTGGTGGACTTGTCCTTGGCACCGACGTGGACGATGGAGTCGGCGTCAATGTCGAAGGTGACCTCAATCTGGGGAACACCACGGTGGGCAGGGGGGATGCCGACCAGCTGGAAGTTGCCGAGGAGCTTGTTGTCACGGACGAGCTCACGCTCACCCTGGTAGACCTTGATCTCGACGGCGGTCTGGAAGTCGGCAGCGGTGGAGAAGGTCTGGGACTTCTTGGTGGGGATGGTAGTGTTGCGGTTGATGAGACGGGTGAAGACACCGCCGAGGGTCTCAATACCGAGGGAGAGGGGAGTAACGTCGAGGAGAAGAAGATCCTTGACCTCACCGGAGAGAACAGCACCCTGGATGGCGGCACCGATGGCGACAGCCTCGTCGGGGTTGACGGACTTGGCGGGGTCACGGCCGAAGATGCTCTTGACGGACTCAGAAACCTTGGGCATGCGAGTCATACCACCGACGAGGATGACCTCCTGGATGTCCTTGGCCTGGAGGTTGGCATCCTTGAGGGCTTTGCGGACGGGGTCGATGGTGCGGGTGATGAGAGGGTCCATCATCTTCTCGAGCTGAGCGCGGGTCATCTTCTGGTTGATGTGCTTGGGGCCGGAAGCGTCGGCAGTGATGAAGGGCAGGTTGATGTCGGTCTGGAGGGAGGAGGAAAGCTCAATCTTAGCCTTCTCGGCGGCCTCACGGATACGCTGGATGGCCATGCGGTCGTTGGACAGGTCAATGTTGGAGTCCTTCTTGAACTGCTGGACGAGGTGGCGAACGAGGTGGATGTCAAAGTCCTCACCACCCAAGTGGGTGTCACCGTTGGTGGACTTGACCTCGAAGACGCCGTTCTGGATCTCGAGGACGGAGATATCGAAAGTACCACCGCCAAGATCGTAGACGGCGACAACGCGGTCCTCCTCCTTCTCAAGACCGTAGGCAAGGGCGGCCGCAGTGGGCTCGTTGACAACACGGAGGACGTTGAGGCCGGCAATCTGACCGGCGTCCTTGGTGGCCTGACGCTGAGAGTCGTTGAAGTAGGCAGGGACGGTGACGACGGCGTTCTTGACGGGCTTGGAGAGGTAGGCCTCGGCGGTCTCCTTCATCTTGTTCAGGACGAATCCACCAATCTGCGAGGGAGAGTACTTCTGGTCGCGAGCAGAAACCCAGGCGTCGCCGTTGGTGTGCTGTACAATCTTGTAGGGAACTTCCTTGATGTCACGCTGGACCTCAGCGTCGGTGAACTTGCGACCGATGAGACGCTTGGTAGCGAAGAGGGTGTTCTCGGGGTTGACGACGGCCTGACGCTTGGCCGCGACACCGACGAGACGCTCGCCATCCTGAGCAAAGGCGACCACGGAAGGCGTTGTGCGAGCACCTATTGATAATTGTTAGCTTGCTGGTGCGCGCATTTGATGGTTCAATGGAGTATGCTCACCCTCAGCGTTCTCGATAATCTTGGGAACCTTGCCCTCCATGATGGCGACGGCAGAGTTGGTGGTACCGAGATCGATACCGATCACGGAGCCCGTGACCTTGCCCTCGGATGCTGTTGACTCATAGCGAGCAAACTTTGAGGCGAAGGGCTGGCGAGCGAAGCCGGCTGAGCGGGCGACGGAGCTGGTAGCTCTGGGAAGCTATTGCGCGTTAGCAAGAGGGGAAAAAAATTATTCTGATGGGTTCGCGACAGGTGTCACGAGCT
>JFFI01002545.1:6568-23001 GCA_001563125.1 Colletotrichum salicis
GTTTCACCCACCACACCACACGCATCCGTTCTGAGTACATACGACTAGTATGTAGCTCAAGAGCGAGAGCACAGCTCCCGGCAGCGACAACGGCAGCCAAGGTTCACAATACGGGCAAAGTGGGAAAAAGGCGCGGAGGTTTCTGGTGGAGCGCCTGACGATGTCCCTGCCGGTAGCCTATTGAGGAAGAGGAAGAAAGCAACGAGCCCTGTTGACTTTCCCGGGGACGGATCCGCTCGGGACGCCATTGGAATCTATTGCTGCTTAATGCGAGCGATCCTATTGGGAGGGCTGCCGACGGAGACGAAAGCGGCTCGCAGCTTTCGGTCGGGTGATCCCAGCCGCGCCGGAGGGGAATCGGGGCATAGTCCGCGGTTGGGAGTGGAGCAACCCTCAATTGACTTTGCGGGTGAATAAGACGGGATGGGACCTGTTGAAGAGGGGTAGATGGAATGGGGTAAGACACATGGACGAACGACGGATATAACGGAAAATGAATTGCGAAGGGTTAAACAAGCATGGGCCAGCTATGAGATATCCAACTCAGAGGACGCCAATAAGTCTTTGAGAAGACACATCGACATCGACACCGACGGCATTCTTCCCGATGGTCCTCGGCGCCTCACGGCCGCCATTGGCACCCGTTGTCACTGACGCTGATGTCGCTGCGTTAGAGAATTTGCGTCCAAGATGTCAAGATAGGACAGACGAGTGGGGTGATTGGGTGACGCTGGTCTTGAGAACCTTTTTCACGCTGTCTCTTCGCCGTCCCATGTCCTTAGCCACATTAGCGTACCCAGTCGTGGGTGGCGCCCCGATTTTTCAACAAAACTATGTAGGTATTGCATCTTAGCTGTATAGGATGAGATGCCTGCTGGTAATATATGAGATGCTCACTTCTAGGATTATCGTGAGGCAACCAACAAACTTGTGCCACTCAGCCTCCGGCGTCAGCCGAGCTTGGCGGACAGATTGGGTATTACTGCAGGTGCAAATGAGGGCTCGGAAATATTGAGTGTCAGCCTCAAGCCAGAGTAGAGCATTCCTTAAATGCTGAACAACTGACAAGTCTGCATTTGCCTTGTGGATATTTGGGAATCCATCGAACTGGCTGAGAGTATCCGTAAGCATGTCTAGCAACCTCCAAGCACGATTTAAGGAGCCAAATGGTGTTCCTGGACCTCATCAAAGATGCCATACTGACACGCCTGTTGATAGTGGCCTCAACGACCGAAGATGGAGCGCGAGGCTTTTTCTAAGAGAGTGGAGCAGGTGCAAGTTCAACCCTCGGGCTCTGATGTTTCCAAAGTTGAAAGCGGTATCTCTCAGACTCTCGGGCTCGTCGGGGCTCTTACGACGTTGGTCTCCAAGCCTGTGTCTCTGTCCTTTACAACAACTATACCAGAGAGCAGGCACAGAAACGGAGCCTCGGGTTCTGGAAGGTAGAAGCACTGGATGAGCACCACGGCCAGTGTCGCATTCCTGTCCTTCGTATTGAAGAGTTCATGTCGTACATGATCGATGTTGATGGGTCGATACCAATTTCTGAGCGCCAGAAAGGCAAGGGAGCTTCCAAGGGTGATCAATGGCCCAAGCTATCCTTAAACCCATGGTCAACGCCCAGTCAGTCCAGTAGCCCAAGCTACGACATCGCGTCAGCGGGAACATCATGCTGGGCCTACTTTCTATATTCCCTTGGGATACGCCCGAACATGAACCTGATTCAGTGGAGGCCGCAAGTCGACCAGCCTGCCAACAGCACAAACGGCGGCATTCAGCTGGAGATCGACGGCTCGGTACTGTGCCACATCATCAATCTCTACTCCATTGTCCCATACGCTCACGGCCGCCCGAGAGTTCGTCATGCGCAGCAATTACCAGATCGACGGCGAATAATGCGTTGCGACTTCGACTTTGGGCAACTAGATTGGCACTACGTCGATGATGAGGTTCGCGCTTGTTTTTCTCCCGGATCAGAGTTCGATATAGCATCAGCCAAGCAGGCGTTCGGGTCGAATGCAAAGCTCGTGGAGGAAGGAACGGCCATGGCAACTTATCTTACAACACTGGAAAACCGTCCGTCGGATTCAAAGTAATTCTTCGCAAATCCGGATGTGCCGCTATCTGAGCGGATAGACCGACTCGTCTCTTGTTTTGAACTGCTAGAAGCAAGAGAGAGCGGACAGCGATCAAACACTCTCTTCATCTCGTACGACTGGGTTGAAGAGACAGCCCGCGTCAAGAGACGAGCCCTAACCGATGGCGGTACAAATCACTCGCTCAGCCACGATGCAGGATGAGAATTGTTAGCTCACATGGTTCGATATCATTCTCTAGCTGAAATTTCAGCAACTGAGATGGAGTCCTTGGAAACGCACTGCCAGAAGTTGATTTCCAGCAAGTTTCTTCTCGATGATCAGAGATTCGAGTTCATAGTTACCACGGACCGTTGGAAAAGTACACCTTACAAAGAGGACTATTTAGAACCCTCGGCGAGAAAGGCCTTGATGAGCTACAAACAAGAGCCAGAGGGTACCTGGAAGCGGAGCCTCTTTGACATGAGGGAGGACATCATCAGAGCCCTTCATATACCTAACATGTTAGAAGTCAAGGCTCGTATGAATATTCAACTAGTAGAGTTCACAGGCAGCTGTGATCCATGAGATAGAAAGGTGTTGCTCAACAGCCCTGTGCAGTAGAGCGCTTCCGAAGATAAATCAATTCTAACATACCTTGATGCTTGATTCGAGCTGAAAATATTATGTGTGACCGCAAAAAAGAAACGTTAAAAAAGTCGTGATGAAGCCTACGCTGATGTAAAATACGGAGCGTAGCTTAGGGTGGCCCTGACTCCCGGAGGTGGGCCCAACCGGCTTGCGGCTCGGGATCGAGGTCCTCGGGGCATTTTGGCACGAGAAAATCTGGAGATGATCGTGGTTGACGGAGTCTCCGCTAGATGGGGGTCCTCCCGTAAAGCCTCCCCGCATCCCAGGCTTGAGCGGTCGACTTTCTGTCTGGGCGTGTCGTGATAATCTCTCTCCCCCGCCCGTTGCTACACTTGCTGTGTGTAGTGTGCATGTAAGTCGTAAATGTGTGTGTGTGTGTGTGTGTGTGTGTGCTCATATGCACGCAATACCGGTCACTACACCACCACCAGCTGCGTAATCTTGAAGTCAACCGAGAAGGGCTTGGTCATCCGCTCTAGTAGGGTTTCGATTAGAGAAACAGCAACCGTGCCAAGGCCCTGTCGTGTTGCGAAAGTTCGGACACTAGACGGCGAGAGAGGGGCATCTCCCTGGCGTCTCTCATCAGTGGGATGGGATGGCACTCTGTTCGACTCTGCGTTTGGATCGGCGAGGGGGAGGGGGGGACGCTGGCGATGAAGTCATGCTTTTTGCTCTCGCTCGTTTCAATGTGCCCCAGTGTTGGAAGGCAGAGAGAACAGCAATGGAAGGGCGTTCGTCGAGACTCGAGGGGTGCTGGCGTCTCTCTCTTTCGTCCGAGCTATCCGCCCAACTCTACTCGTTTCGAAATCCAGACGGATGGCGCAGCTCATTACGAAGCCTCCTCCATGACCTTCACCCCCCTTTCACCATCCTTCTTCGTCCCTCTTCTCTCGAGCCAAGCCATGCCACGCTCTGCCTTGCTCCTGCTTGGGGGGTGTGAGAAACAAGTCCAGGGACCATGCTTGGCTGGCGTCTGTTCCAACAAGGCCAAAACCATTTATGCTTCAAGAGTTGGGAGGAAAGAAGATTTCGGAGGGTGTCAAGAAAAAGAAAAGAAAAAGCAGAGCTTTGCTGATCAAGGCGGACCGACGAAACCTTGGGATCTTTGGACGTTTGGGCTGAGTGATGATAAAGTCAGGTAGGTGATTGAAGGTACCAGAGCAGAGGAGGAGGAGGAGGATGAAGGTTGGGAGGGTGTGAAGGGGGGAACTCTGACCGCGCCAGTACGTACCTCAATCTCAACCTCAACTTCAAAAAAGATGGCCGCGGGTACGTACACATGGCTGGCCTTGCCTTCCGTACAGTTCACGGCCCTGTTGCTATTTCCAACTTCACACGAAGAGAAGAAAGTACGTAACTTTCGTCCTAGAAAGATAGGGTGCCGTGAGTGTCTACGGTCTACAACCTACGGGGACGGAACACTGCACTTTGCCGCGAGGGAACAATTGCCGATGGTGAACCCCTCTTCTGCATCTTGCATCGCTCCTACATGACGCTATTGACGGTTTGATCATGTATGTATGGACGTTTCCTTCGAAGCGCTTGTCTGGAATCGGGAACTAGAAACTGCAACTTGGATCGTCAAAGCACTTGTCAGACAAACGTCAACAAGCTTCACTCGACGACTTGTTACCCTAATCTGGACAGGGATTGAGAGATCGTATCGGTATCGAAGCGATTAACCAATGTCCAAAACACACACACATACATACACAAGCTTGGACAGACGCATCGCTCGCTTCCTTCTCTCTTCGTATTGCTTCTTTCTCTCAGCTGCAGCTGTCATGGTACACGAAAGTCAAGCGTTGATAACACGTAGGTAGATAGCATTTCACTGTAGGAGGAACAAGATTTCTCAAAACTCTGATTTCTCGATTCGCCGTTTTGAAGAAGAAAAAAGCCCAAAAAAAAAGCCAACGCGATCGTCGTCTGCATGAATCCCGCAGGACCCCAGGGGCCGCTCTAATGTACAAAAAACTGCCGTAACAAGTTGTTTCGGAATAACCCCACGATTGCGAGGTTTTTTGGTTCGTGGTCATCACTTCATTTCTGCAAAGGGTAGAAAAGATGCCTTCCCGAGAAGATGAAAGAAATGTTGTAAATGTCCTCCTCCGCACCGCCAGTCGTGCCCAACCTTCCCGTCTCAGGAATGTAGCGTCCAATCCCCTTCGCATGCCTTGGTGATGGCCTCGTTTTGTCACCCAAAAAGTCGATAGCAGATGAAATGAAGAAATGGAAGAAAGGGTTCCTTTTCCCTCCTGAGCAATACCCCCTTCCTGCGCCGAATAGTGCCCCAACAGTTCGCAGCCATCCGTTCGTATGTGTTCGTGTACGATGAAGATGGAAAAAAGAGGTTTGGCCAAAGACCGAAACCAAAGACAAAGAAAACGAATTTTTCATAAAAGGAGAAGCCAACAGAAGCGAATAACAAAACTGCGGCTTGATGCTGTAGTCTTCTTGTTCCACATCAGGAAGACACGGAACCTCAAGCAAGAATCAGACACTCAAAGTTGTAAAGTAATACACTGGTAGAATCAAAGTGTTGGCTGGGTCGGTGCCGAGTTTCTTAGGCGCCGACTCGTGATTCCTCCATGCGTCTCACCAACTCGCGCTCACGGGGAGAACGCGGGTTGGCATCAATGCCAAGAATAGCAGAGATGCGAGTCTTGTCTTGAGGTCTTTCATAGCTATCGCGATCCAGGTTGTCGGGGCTGGAGGTGGGTGTGATGGGTGTGCTGGCCTGCTGCTGGTTGCAGCATGCACCGTTCTGCCATGCCTGCTCCAACATAACGGGGCTTGCGCCCGGGCCGTAGTCGTTGGCAACAGCGGCCCAGAAAGAGGCGCGGTGTGCAGTGTAAACGGATTGGAGGCGGTTCATGTCAACGTGTTGATGGCCGACAATGGACTGGGTAGAAGGAAGAGCGCACTCCAGACGCAGCGGTGGCGTCATGGGGAGGCTGCCGGACATAGACTGGAAAGTGGCGGAGGGGAGAGCCGCGCTGCGAGGCTCAGGAAGAGGTGTGGGGTACCCGCGGGTGGGGGAAGCGGTAGGAGGTGGCAGTGTCATGCAGACCGGCTTGGGGAGAATGGCGGGAAGTCTGGGAGAAGCTTCGTGGCCCATGATGCTGGGAAGTTGCATAGGGGCGGGCGAGTGAGGGGCGTAGCTGGTTGAGCTGCCTGGGGGAGAAACCGAACGAGGAGTCGACTCTCGAAGGGAAGAAGGCATCGTCGGCTGCATGACAGGTGAGTGGGTGGTGGAAGAGCCAGAAGAGACCGAAGTAGCACGCTGCTTGCGTCGGTTGCTGCCGTGGCTAAGCTGATGGTAGTGAAGGCGGCATGCCAGCTCAGTCTTCTTCAGGTGAGCGGCGATGTGCTTGTAAGGCATCTTCTGAAGACGAGTCTGAAGCAGATAGACTTCCTGTGGTACGGTTAGACAATGGTCTCACATGTGACTCTGAATAGCAGTAGCCCAAGACTGTGAGTGAAACATACCTCATCCTCGCTCCATGCTCTGCCTCCTCCGGTTGAAGCCGCCTTGCGGTTCTTGGTGATTCCATATTCATGACGATCCATGGCGTCGGAAGTGGGAGTGTAGGTGGCCGTGTGAGGCGCCAATTGCATCGTGGGAGACATATTTGCTCGTTAAATCGTTTCGGAACAGTCGATGTTGCGTCGTTGTACCTCTCAGAAGTAGAGGTAAACTCTTGGGATCTCTCGGTGGAGAATCTTCACGCGTTACTTTGTTCGCGGTGTCCTGGAAGCTGGGTTTGATAAGAAGAGGCAGAAACTTGCTGCCAACGAATCGAAGGTTAAAAAGTTGATTGTTGTTGAAAAAGGTGGTGTCCCAGCCGGAAGCTCGCAACAACGAAGTCGGCTTTCTGCAGATCCGTCAAGGAGAGAGTAAACGGATAGGCGAGTGAGGGAAGGTCCCAAAGAAGTGAAGTGAAGTTCGTTTGTTTGAATAAACCGGATAGGTCAAGATATATTGACAAAAAAAGGTGGTGTTCAAGAAGCGTAGTCAAATGAGTGTGTGCAGCCAAGCCAGTTGGACAATGAAGGAAAGTAAAACCCTAGCTGCGGGAGAAGAAAAGAAGGACACGCAACTGCGCTTCAAGAAGACGAAGAAAAGGGATGTTGATGATAAACCCAAGTTAGGTAGAGAAGGTAAACAGAAAGATGAAAAAGTTCGAGATGGGGGGAGAGGGGGAGGATAAAGTAATATTGTAGCCACAGCCAAAGTTGGCCCTGGGTCCCAGTCTCTTCTCAGTTTCTGTCTGGCAACTGGCAGGACGAGACAAGACGGGACCAGCTCTACCAGCATTAGACCGTATCTGTCCCCGTACCTAGACAAGGCACCACTCACACACATGCCCAAAGAAGAAGAGCGGGTGGGCAGGCATAGCAAACATTGCCTCATCATGTTCGGGTGCTGGTACATGCAGGACAGGGGGGTAGCACACCGTCAAGTCTAGCCCTGTTGCAGATATTCAGCAGTGAAGCCAGCCAGACCCTGGACAAGATGGGGTGGATGTGACAGAATTAGCAGAGCATAACGTTTGGTCTGATCCATCCGCCTGGCCTGCTGCCATCCCCATTTTCTGAAGGGGAAAAGGAAGAAAAAAAGAGGGTGTGAGAGAGACCCAGAAGAGAGAGTGAGAGAGAAACCAAGACCAGGCCCGGCAACACTTGTGCAAGCCACACCCTGTTTGACCACACCCCTGTACGTAACTTGTTCGAGGGCAGGGCCAGAAAGAGGAGACGGACGAGGAACAGGCATGGGTGCGAGATTATGGATCCGGTGAGAGACGAACGTGCGTCTCAACCGGCCGCCATGATGGATCGAGAAGAGAGCAGCCAGACTCGAGTGGCGCCCGCCAATAGACAAGCCAAAGTAAAATGGAAGATTGCCCGCAACGAGCTGTAGCCTCGGAGGCTCGGATGCAGGTTGAGCATAGACCAAGCCTAGGGCCCCCAGAGATGGAGCTTTCATTGAAGACTCGATGGGCAAACGAGAACAAGAGGCTCTTGACACTTGCGAACCTGGAACATGGTAGAGGAAAGCCACCAAATCCGTGCAGCGTAGCGTCCCCGTTACCGAAAAGAGCGGTGTCGTGCCTCCGATTTGTTTCTTCCCCTTCTTCGTCAACAAGGGGAGAGAGTGCCTGCCCCGAGGCCTGGGCTCCAATTCCATGCAGATTCAGTTCAGAGCCTCAACTTGGCTAGTTTGTTGCAAGCATCTTGATGACCCGCCAGCTGGTTTTGGTTTCGGCCACGGCACATGGTCGGTGGATCTTGTTCATGACCGATGAGGAGGGACTTTAGAGAATTCGGTCCTCTCTCTGTCTCTACTAAGGTAAGGTAAGAAAGGTATGGATACTCGTGTTGCGCGCGTGGCAGAGCGCCGCACAGTATGGGGCTTGGGATGGCGTGGCATGGCATCGCCGAAGGCTGTTTTGGAAAGTTAGGTAACTTGAGTCAAAAACAAACCATTGATCCCTCCCTCCCGAGCCCAAGACCTCGACAGAGTTGACACCGTCACGCTGGGTCGGGTGGCTCGCAACAAGGAAGAGGATGTTACTATTTGCGGCCGACATCTGGTCTCAAGTCGCGATAAGCATACGTCTGCTCGCTGTCGATCTCGCGGAGGCATTGGCGAGGATGAGGGAGGGGGAGCAAAGCAAAGGAAGGGGAATGGCTGTAGCGTTTTGGGGCTCTGCGTAGGGTTGCAGTCTCGCAATCTTGCAGAGGGGATTCTTGGAACAACGATAGCGAGGTATTCGTGGGAATAGTTGTTGAGGAGTACCCCATGAGTCCGTACGGCGTACAGATAGGCTGGACAAGGCAGAGAGAAAGAGGCAGGGGCTCTGCGGGTACGCGAGGCACACATTCGCGGCATATGCCCAATTGAGAGGGAAACGGGGTATTGAGCAGGTTGCTTTCCTTCGTCTCGGTCTCGTATGGTATAGCGCGCGTGGACGAAGTACTGTACGTGCGGTGCGGACGGTGCGGTGTGCGGTACAAGACGTTACTGCGTATTTCCATTGCGTAGGTTGCGATGTGCAGTAGGATGAGGAGAGGGACGCGCAGGCCGCATTGCAGCATGGTCGTCGCAACCGCCGGCCGTTCGTCGCATGGCCGGTGCTCAAGTGCCGCTTTTGGTGAGGAGCGGGAAATGGTCGTAAGGGCGGCAGGTTGTTGATGCTGCCGCTGGTGTTGTCCAGATTGGTGCGGGCAGTCGTCGTCCTGACGGGATCGTGACCCTGTGTCTGAAGGTTGTGTGAGGATGTCTGTCTGACGTTTGACGGCGGGGTCAAGCGATGGACGGTACGTGTTACAGAGGCGCGCCTGCGACTGCCATTGGCCTGTTTTCACGGCAGCCCCTGAGCCTTCCTTGCGAGTTGCGCGCACAGAAGGGCAAGGCACGCTAAGAGGCTACTAGTCCGTATTGGGACAAGTCAGGAACAGAAACCGCTATTACCCCGGTCAGCCTCGCAACCGCAATGGGTACGTAGATACGTATCGGTTCCCGAGGCAAGAGAGCTCCACAGGGCAGTTTCCACCTTATTGCGAACCACCGGTGCGGCGGGGCCGAGAACCCCTGTCCACTGTAACCGTCCTTTTGTTCACAGTGAGTGATCTATTATGTTGTGTCTATGGATACACTACCACAGTCAGGCAGTTCTCGAGGCTCGAGGCTCTTTGACTTCGTCCCACGTCGTCTTCTACTAGGCCCCGTTGCGGCCTGCCGTGTAAGAGCCTCCAAAATGGGAACAATTGCGCCAGAGCCGCCCCTACCATATCGACAGGCCCAGATGCCAACCCGGCTGTTTGGTTTGATGTCGGGGCTCTCCCCTTCAACAGTAGCGCCGTCCTGTCTAGGACACCGAGAATCCTTACGGATATTCACTACCAGCTAAGAAACTTTGAATGAAGAGACAGGTTCTTGGCTTCGTCGCCCTAAACCATGACACGACTGACGACTGTATTCGTAGACTCTTCCTATGGTCCCGTCTGATCAACAGTTCTGGCATCCCTACTTCGTACCCCGCGCGACCTTGTCGAAGCGAAGCGATGTGATGTGATGGCGTGTCCAGTCCAGGCGTCTGGTGTCTGGTGTCCTTGGGTTGAGCGGTACGAAGTAGAAGCATAGGTGTTGGCATCTGCATCGAAACACGAGGCTGTTTCTTGTTCGTCCCTCTCTGACGCCGCCTCGGCACCTGCGCTCTGAGACTAACAATTCTCAGGGCGTGGTGGTTCATGGTGCACTGCGTACTTGGTGCAAAGTGCTCGCTCATCACCGATCAGATACTAGATACGGAGTAAAGACTACTGCGTAGAGTACCTGTCCATCCATTCTGCATATGTGGCATTGCTATGGCAGTCATTGGATCACCCGGCACAGCGGCATGTTTGTCTAAATTGACTGCCCTACACTACGCTGCCATCCCAGGCTGGGATGCGTTCGCCGCATTGCAACTTGAATTGCCCACATTCATCCGCAGCCAAACTTAGCACACCCCTCATTCGGGTGTCATTAAAAGTCTCCGTACCTTATATGAGGGAAACTTACGGATAAACACGGACGGACGCTATTCATAAGACTTGACATTGGATAATAATCCTTTACAGACACGCACTTTATCATCGGCATCCCAACGTGGCCTCTCTCACACACACATACATTTCTCTCACAGTTGGTTCACGGACCACCCAGTCAGTCACAAGTGACAAGTTGACAAAATAAATGAATTTGTTCTACCGCCATTCACCTGTAGGGCAGGCACTGGCAGGTTTGTCGAAGAAAGGGTCTCTCCGATCCTGATTCCTCGAAAGTATCCTCCCCCGCCTTCCATGGGTACCGAGGCGCACCAAAACATTGAAACTCACACCACTTTCCTGCCAAGATGTGGAGAGAGCAATAAAAACGCTTCACCTGTTTTCGTAACGACAGCACAATTAAAGGGAGAGGGCAGGTTTTCTTCGTACAGAAAAATCTCTCCAGAGGGCCGGGGGGGGTTGAGTGTAGAAGGGGGGTCTAGTTTCCAGAGGAGGGGGACTCTGCTCGTTTTTGCTCGTCTAGCCGTGATCATTTGGGAATCCCAGGCCGTTGTTGCCTCTTGGTGAATTTCCATGTCCTGGGCCCACATCCCTTGAAACTCGCTAGCAAGCAGGCGCAATTTCACCCACGTCTCAGCCCTTCCCTCTTGGTCGCCCTTTCCCCCTGAAGGCCTACGATACGTACCGAAAAGGTGTAGCCCCCATATCGAGTCCTATACGTACACTACGTACCTGTGGCCCCACTAGCACGGGCTTGAGCCACTCACACATCACACACACCGCCCGCAAACTGATCACAGCCAATCAAAAGTGTGGCTGTCAGCTTCACCTCAGACCTCATTTTTCGTCCTTCTTTCTGCCCACACCCGGGACTTCGTCACCCCTCTGTGCCCTCCCGAAATCCCCCTCCATTTCCCACCACTCACCTCTCTTCCCGACGACGTCTCCCAAAAACTCAGACAGACGCACGCTGCGAACAGACAGCCGACCATCCACACCCTTCCCTTCCCATCCTCTGACCGACGGGACGAACATGGATTGCCAGAAACAACAGAGGGGCCCTAATGCAGGAAACCTTATTTGTTTCTTAACAGATCTCTGCTGAAACTGAATCTGGCTTGCACCATGCCACCATCTCCAACGGGGCGTTTCCGCTTCCAGGCACTCCCCTCCAAACGGTCTCTACTACCGGCGCTCTCTATTAGTCTCTACCTTACGGAGTACAGAGTAGCAATACCAATACACTACGGATACCGTCTGGCGTGAACCCCGTCCATCACACGCTCTATTTCAGGTCCGCAGCCCTTTAATCGTCGTCAATTTAGCCTCCCTCAACTCATTCTGCTGCTGCCGCCCGCCGAAAGTCACGGCCGAGAGTCTGGGCGGGCTGGGCCATACCACACAGAGTTCAACATGTCTGAGCCAAACCTCGGTCTCGGGCCTCCTCTCCAACGTCTACCCTCATCAGGAATAGGATTCGTCTGACCTCTTCGCCCTACCAGCCTGTCAAACCAAACTACTGGCACGCTGCCTAACCTGTCGGACGGGTCCACCGAGTCATAGACCGTCCTCTGCCATCCATCACAACTCACAGATCGCAATTTACATCCTACAGGAGCAGAAACATTCTCGCCCGCCGCAGCACTAATAGAAACAGGCCGTTCCTTGGGTGGCTTCACTCAAAATGAGAAAGCCGAGTCACCATCGGCGCCATGGAGATCGAAACACAGCCCGTCGCCGCCGCGGGCTGCTCGTGGCCCCCAACTCTCCGTGGCAAAACCATGACTTGCGGCCGTCCGCTCCGGGACTTTTCCTTCTCTTTGCGCGTTGCACACAATGAACATCCTCCGGCCGCCCGTTTGGCCCCCGTCCCGCAAGGCTCAAGCTCTAGCAAAGCCACAATACTGAGCGGAGGTAAACCATGATTGATTATTCTCTCGAGCGTCACCCCCAGCACCAATTAGGTTCCGCCATCCAGGCTCCAACGTCTAACCTGGCGACCCTGCCAATCGAGGTCCCTGATCGCCCAAAATCCCCCCCCCCCCCAGCGTGTGAGAGCCTCCATCCAGCCAAGGAGGTTCAGAAACAAAGGACCTTACCCCTCCATACGACCAAGACGAGGGGGCAACACATCACGGGGCGGATGCTCATCATCCGGGCCATCAGCGGCCAGTAAACTTTTCGCCAGTAATGTGGGATAAGAGTTAGCAGACTCAATCTCGGAATACCTGGGGGTATTGAAGGGATCGCCCGCATCCCGCGAGCCCAGAAGCGCCCGCATTCAGACCTATCCGGTGGGAAATGCAGACCAAGTATCCATAGGTTTCCGTCTCCGATTCTCCCAGGAGGAATCGCCAAACGTCACGCCCCCTGTCTGCCGCTCTGCCATCTCATCTCCAATCTGGTGATGGCGGTGATGATCTTCGGGAAGCCCATCAACCGAGGATAATGGTCGACGGACGTGAGTGTGGTTGGTGGAGTTGAGATGTCATAGAGACACAAACGGCCGCATTAATCGAACCCTTGGTTCGGATTCGCGTCAAGATCCGTCCACCTTACCTGGTGCTGGGACCGTACCGGACTCGGGTAGATGAACAGTGACGCCCGGTTCCCTGACAGAAGCTTGGCGATACTCTTTTCGTCTGATCTCCCGACCGATGGATTGGGGCGGCCCCACACCCAACGGTCCTGCAACAGTACAAGTGCATCCACGGAGGACGGAGGCTAACAAGAGCGAGATTACAGGTCCCGGCTTTGACACTGTCCGCTGCACACACAGTTCAAGATCAATACCTACTACCTGATGGGTCAGGTGTACTACAACTGCTGAACGAATAGGTGCGGAGGGCATACCAATCACCATCCGGAGAGTTACACAGATCACGCATTGGCTCGACGAAATTACCCGACATGGTGCAGAAAAATGCCTAGACAATGGAACGTCGCCCGTACGGTGTACCCAGCTTGTTCCGCGTGTCTCGCATTACTCGGCCGAGTGAATACCTTACGTGGAGGTTGGCCGGCCCAGCCTTGTGGGTCAGTGCTGCTACTTTCCATCGGGGCGTCCCATGCGACTTTCTCTCCCCTTTGCTTCAACCTAGGGCCCCGAGATACATAGGGGGCTGAGCTTTTCAAGCCAAAGGGATCCAGCGGCCGTCCCAATTGTTCATGTCGCCACGGATCGTCGTTGGATCGTCTGGTCGTCGGCCGTCTCAGCGAACTCGCATGAATTCTCTTCGTCCAATGTCTTCAGAGCGGCACTTTGGGAGAAAACATCGACAGACTCGACAAACTTGCTCGCGACGGGCACTGGCCAGCGTTCTGATTCACGGCTTGGCCGAGCCCAGGGCCACCATGCGCGAAGACGTTGTGGTGGACGTGTCTTTAGTCATCTGTTGCCCAAGAGCCGCGAGCCTCAAACAATTGGTGCCGGAACCCTGCGACCAACATCGTTTCACAGCTGGGGTCTCTCATCGCGACCTGCCAAGGAGGCATAAAGTCTGTCCATGTTCGGAACGAACATGCACGTTCTGGCAAGGAAAGGATGGCGTCACGGAGTCTGATTGCCCTACGCGCATGAAAGCGAGAGACCGGATGGCAGTAGACGTGGCCGGGTCAGGGCTTGTGAGGCCGTTTTAGGTTACCTGTCGACAACATGAAGCTAGACGACAGCATCCAACATGAGCTTGGCATGAACCTGGGGCTCATCCTCGCGCCTGGTGCGATCTGGGGTCGTTGCCAGGGTCGGGCGAGACACCTTGTTTCGTCGCCTCTTTTTCGGTGTTTGAAACAATTCTTGTCTTGGGAGACTAGCAGCGTCGTTTTTGTTTTGGCGGTCAAGCTGCGTAGGGTACCGCTTATGTGGGTGAGCGGAATACGCGGCCAATTGTTAGAATGTGCCCGGCGGTCAGCCTCATCACTCTATCTATGTCTCTCTCTCTTTCGTTATCGTGACGAGCACACAGATTCATTCACGATACGACTCTCGTGGAGCAGCAAGTGGAGAGGGGTGATGTCGATGGACCGCGGCATCTCGGGCACCCTGGTCTCCCCGTCCCGATCTGGCCATGGCCTAGTGGAACCCCAAGCGCCCGGAACCGATTGCAACCGTGCACTTCTGAGGCAGCTCGGTCTCCAGGGTCCCGGTATCCCGGCACCGACCCTCTCCCGATGTGACCTGGGAAAAGACGGGCCTTCGGTCCGCTGCCGTGAAGTTGTTGGCTCCCGTTCCCCGTCCCGGATGATTACGAAAGCTGGCCAGGCCGCGGGCTCCACACCTCGGCATCATCGGAGGCCCCGTACCGCACGGAAATTTCGGGGTATTGGGCAAGGGATTTCCGCGGAGTCGTCCGTTGCATCCAATCCCCTTCAATTGACCAATATGATTTCTCGACCGCCTGTTGTACCTTAGTGTAAAAGCCTTCGCGAACCCAGCCAGATTATCCATAGAGCAAAACATCAAAACTCAGTTGGACACCCAGGTGTCTTTCCAAACGGAGCCTCGAGCGCAATCTGACTCTTTCATTCTGACATGAACGCTGGGACAGCGGCAACAAGATGCAATGCCCACACTGGGCACGCTCCCAGGTCTAGCATCGCGCACTGTTGGACGACGACCACGTCTGTGGGCGGTCCAACGCACAGGGAGAGGCGTCATCACAAGTTGGAGATGACGAGTAACCCCTAGTCTGGATGAACTCACCATTGCAGAGCCGCGGCTGATGAGCAGCGGCATGATGTTATCCCAGAGGCTGAAGATAATAATGGGCGAGACGTATTAAGGATTGATTTTGGCTCGTCTGACAGGTAATTAGTCGCGCAAACCCATTGAGATGCATTCAATATTGCTATAACCATGTCGTCCGGTTTCCAAAATGCCAACCTCACAACCTAATCGCCTCGAGACGGAGCGGAACGGTACATGCAGCGAAGATGGAAGAGGAAAGGTACTCGTCGACAGCCGAGGTTCTGTACGTACCGCGCAGAGTCCGATGTTGTGGTCGGTGTCCACCAGCGGTACCGCTAACAAGAGGTACATGAAGCGAGGATCAAGTACTTGGACCATGCAGACGGTACATGGAGTACATGTAGTTCAAAAAGGCTGCCAAGAGGGCAATTGCGACGAATATCTTCTTTTGAGTTTTCCCCCTATACCTTGGACCTTGAAAGCAGCACGGAGCACATTTCACAACTTTACAGACATGGGAAGCTCAATTGAAAAGGGAGATCGGTGGAGGGACGAGGCTGAGAGATTATGCGATAAACTTTTCATTCATTCCTTCCCGTCCTCTCGCATTTCCCCTCCAAGCTCCCCATCAGTGGTCAACCACTCATTGGAGCACCTCAATTGCTGCCTCGCCCGTTGCCCGTTCAGTCAGCCAAACAGGAACGGAATAAAAGTGGCTCAGATGGAATGCTATTTGCTTGATTGGAGTTGAATGAGGAAAGTGGCTGAGCTGAGGTGCGGTGAGGTGAGGTGGGTTTCCCCGCAAGAAGAAACGCTTGTGACCTGTGACCTCAGTCATCAAATTCAAGCAAAACGCAGGAGCGCATGGCCGAAGGGTCCGAGGTGAGGAAGGAGCTGTCAGATCTGACCGACTAACTCGGTGTGCCTAATGCATAGCTGTTTATCTGTACCTTACGCAGTAGGTGCGATGGAATACGAGCAGCGGCAGCACACAGGCAGGATTCGCAGTCGCATCGTACCGCTAGCAAAGGAAAGTAGGAAGTACCTACCTGCCGTGCCTGCTTAGGTAGGTAGGACCTGCCACTATTGATAAAGTGATGGACTTGAGATGATGGACTGAGATGAATAACTGGCAGCTGCGACGGACGAGGAAAAGTGGAACAGGGACAAGGCACGGAGCAGCCACTGAGCATTGAGCCATGACGAGGTGTCGAGTGACAAGCAAAAAAGGACCGTGCGAGTCGAGGGGAAGATGATCCGTGCAAAGCACTGGAAGTCAACGGCTGAGGCAACAAGATAGGCAAGTCGCAGCTGCCCTCCTGCCAAACATTGCCAAATTGGCTGCAAAAGCGGAAGCAGCGCAGCTTCCCGGTTAACAATCGGAATGTCATCGTCACTTCCTGCCTGACCCAGGCCCCACTCAGATCGCGTCGACTGGCCCCTCCTCTCCCCCGCCCGCCTTC